>JANJYP010034558.1:0-16816 GCA_024605115.1 Rastrelliger brachysoma
TAACTGAAAGTGAAGTTTACTTAAAATATCACATTTTCACTTTCAGACTTATTTTTGGTGAGCTATTCTGCTTTGTAGTGTTGTGTTTAAGCAAACATGGTGAATATTTGCCTATAATTAGTTGTGATTCAATTTATTCACATACATATTCTGCATTTATGAAGTAATTTATATGCATTGTTCTTTACTGAGTTTTTATAGTGAATGAGTATTAAAATAACTTTAAACAGTGAGACCTTCTCCAATTTGATTTCTGGTGGACTGAATTGAATTATGTGGGAAAGATTTTTTGTAAAAGCTCAAAGGATGTCATGCTTATGCACACTCCCGAGTACCTTGTTTTTTTCCCACTAATGTCAGCAAACAACCGACATAATGACACAAAACCAAACATCGTGCTATCCGACTCAAAACATATACAGTATTAGCTCTCCAGCTAGCTGCCCCCATCAACCATAACACATTCCATATCAAAACACTGCTGCAAACAGACAACACGTTATTTACTCAACAAAAGTGCAGAAAATAAGCTCCAGAGTAAAAAACAGGACATAATTGAGCTATTTTGTTTGTTTTTTTTTCTCAGTAGTAGGTGGGAAAACTGCACTGCATTGCTCCTAGCCACTGCTTTCCCAGACACAACCTGTTGGTCCCAGGACACAGAGTGTCATTTCCCAGTTGTCCCTGAAGCGTCATTTCCCAGCTATAGCACGTTGCTTCTCAGCCACAGCTCACCAGGTCGATCGATGTTTAGTAAACATGATTAGTAAAAATGACTGTACTGTTGGTAGTTTGTGGGTTAGGTCTGGTTCGGGTAATTGATTATCATATATTTTTACTACTTGGGTGATACAGATTAATTCTCACCAGTCAACAGAATGTATGAGCCTGATTTACTAATGGTTTGCATGTGAAAAAAAACATGTGTAAACATGACATCACCCACAAAAAATGTGCAAGTTGATCTACTAACGTGGTGCACATGATGCTTTCAAAAAAACAAGATAATACATATAGATTTTTTTTCTGGTAGTATTTTCAATAGCTCAAAATGTTTGTTATTCCCTTCCAAAACAATATCTACTTTGTGCTTGTGGGCTTTCTTCTCATTCAAACAATTAAGATACACAAAAACCATATTTAAATACTGTCTTCACCCTGTGGCCCTGTTGTCATTAGCATTGTTATTCTTAGCAGATCACTCGCAAAATAGGGTAACCAGCCATGCAAAGTTGCACCATACAGGCAACTTAATACTTTTTATTTGTGATCTTAGTAAATCAGGCCCCATGTGTTTGTGTGTGAGTGTAAAGCAGCAGGGAGGGGCAGCGGTGGTGGTGGTGGTGGTGGGGTTGGGGTCTTATGCAATAGTCTCACGCAACGAGTATGCATGCAAGCATAGAAGCTTAACAGCCGCAGGTGTCGCTGATGAGAAGGATTATCTGATTCCTGCAGACAGAACCTTTTAGCTGAGTCAAAACTGTTTTCTCTGTCATCAATGAAAAGATGCTGAAGGTGGAATGCTCTCTATTTCTCACCTCCATTCACTAAGTAGCTTCACGTGACTCTTTGTTCTGCTTGATGAATTACCCTGACCCTGAAACAAACTTATAAGTAGGGTGAGATTTTCTAGGTTGTAACATGTGTCGGGGTGAAAAAATGTGGTAGCCATTACAAGAAAAAGCTTTTAGCATGAATGGAGCTGTTCCCGCTGTTTACAGCTGAGTACAACACCACAGACACCTTCAAGGACAGGAAGTACACCATTATCCCAATTTGCACAATTCGTCATTCATGTCTTCTTGATGATGGCAGGCTTGAGTGTCGTTGAAACAGATATAAGCACTTTTGCTTTTTGATGTGGTTGGGTGATGCTTTATGTGATCTGGTATATTTCAAGTATAATCTTGCTTTAAAGTCCACTCTAAAATGTGTGTTGTTCAATGTCACCTCTCTTATGTGTTTGAGTTTCACTGTGAAGAGTGATGTGCAGAGTTGGACACTACAGAGGACCGATTTCACATTTCATCTGATGAGGGTGTAAAGTTTATCTGTGTGCACCTTATAGTTGAGTTTATGACATGTGCCTACACGTATGATCTGTGACATCACGGCTTCTTTTGGAGGTTATTGTGGTCCAGTATGCAATCGTGTAGCCTATAATCCTAACTGTGTAGGATTCATCTTGCATCCAGCAGTTAAACTTTTGAAACTATTATTTGCATATAGGTACCAAATTTTCTAATGAAGAAAGGGGAAGGGATGTCATTTTTGATTTTAACCATTTAAACTTTGGTGTGGAAAAAACACATTAGATACAAATTATTATCCCAGGAAAACATATTTTTATGTTATCTTGAAACATGTATGAAGATTGTCTGTCCCATCTCAGGTCATCTTATGGTCTTGTTTTGGAAACCTGATCCCAATCCCAACATTCAAACTTTCTTTCTTTGGGGCTTGTTTGTGCTAAATTGGTCCATTCCCATCAATCTACTGACCCTGGTCTTTCCAAAGACTCAGACTGAACAGATTATCAGCACCTGTATGATGTCCTCCTTATTTTCCTCCTTGGTCTCAATCTAACACTTTGGTATCTGGCTGTCAACCACTTCTCCAATACTGCTCTGCTATTGCTGAAGTCAAGTGGAGACAGTTCTTTACCTGACCTGTTAATACCATGGATCTTACTTTTACATTTAGACTGAGGATATATTTCAAGGGAGAGCCACACTGTACAAAGGAAGATAATACACTTTTTGTGTTTTTGCATTATTTACTGTACAGTTCATCTGACAGGTAGGCAATTTTCAGCTGTGAGTTCACTGTGAATCATACAGTATTTATGGGTCTATTATGTCACGTTGTTATATATCAATGAAATGCATGCTCCAGCAATAAGAACATCTGTCACAGAAATGATCTTGGCTGTTGTTTTTTTTTTTTTAAATCTCACATCCTATTGTTTGAATTTAGTACATGTGGATCATCTATACATAGGGCAATACCAGCTCAGTGACATCTATATCTGACTATAAACCTACCATCTCTTCTACCATCTATCTATCTAAATCTACTATATCTTTAAAAAGGCAAAGAAGACAAGATTTTGTGCAAAAGCTACAACTGCTTGTTTTTGTTTTTCATGTAACAGCTGGTGCAGAAACATCATGGGTAAGGCGGGGAGTAAAGTACTCAGAGAAACCTCAGTGGACGGAGTTCAAGCACAGGTAAAAACAGCCACTCTCTCTCTCTCTCTCTCTCTCTCTCTCTCTCTCTCTCTCTCTCTCTCTCTCTCTCTCACACACACACACACAACCACACACACACACACACACACACACACACACACAGGATGTTCAAACTGCTGTCTACCCACACAGAAATACAAATACACTCAACACATTCAGATTCAACTAAAAACACATAAAACTCCTGCCACAGATGAAAGTCCGATGCTTAGAGGTGTGTGTGTATGTGTGTGTCTCTGTGTGCGTGCATGTGTGTACTGTATATGTGTTAGTGCCTTTACTTTAGTGAAATGGGTGAGCAGGTTATGCAACCAGGATCAGCTGCAGCTTGCTTTCACACTTACTTTTCTCACATCACATCATCATCATACCTATAATCATTATAATACATTACCGAGCCCTGGACGAGCCATTAATGTCTTGTGATTAAGTTGGCTGAAGGAATGACAGTCACTGGATGTACTCGGTGATGGATATAAATGCTATTTTTTGCAGTGTATCATTTATTTATAAAAGCTGCCCACTGGGTGAAATGGACCAAATTTAATTTATTATCATAACAGCCATATATATTATGAAATAGCACTTTTTCTGCACAAATTGACAAACTATTTGTTGATAATAAAAAATATCCATATTCCCATTTTGTAATTCAGTGGATTATATACCTTAAATGACCTAATACAAGTAGAGATATTTTTGTAAGGGGATATAAATCTTGAGCATAATAAGTTATCTACTGTACTCCAATCTGTGTCATCTCATGTATATACTGTATCATATCACCAAAGCCACGATCAGATAAACAGATAAGATAAAGGGGGTTTAGCAACCAGATACTTTACTCTTGAATACACAAGTCAGATGAGATGAGATTTGTACAAAGTACTGGTAGGATTTACAAGAAGTACAATTAGTTTTAGTAAGATTTTTAAACCCTTACATACCATTACAGGGTCAAATTTGGCCAAATGAGGTATAAAAACAACTTATAGACATTTTGTTTTGGCCAGCCTTTTCCTAATGTGAGCCATAGTATACGCAAATGGAAATAAAATGCATTTTTAAAGCTTTTGTGTTGCTTATACAAATTTTTATATTAAAAATTATTGGTTATTTACAGTATATAATAAATAACCAAGAATAAGGGACTCCTGTCTGCCATTGGTCTGTGCCAAGTGAGAAAACAGCTTGAGTATCATACTTGCTGAGTCAGCCAAATAATTGTCCTAAATGTGACTGCGCTGAAGAAGCAAAAAAAAACAAAACAAAAACAAAACATAAAATGCATAAAATAGCCCAAAAAGTAGGTGAGCCATATGTCAGTAATAAATAATTATAGAATGCAAATGCCAAGGATGTGTTGATTTTTAAAATAGTTTTTGATGATTGCATCCACCAGAGAACAATGACAAGTGTATTTTTCAGCTTTAAAATGTCGTACCGAGTACATAACTTGGTCACAAATCTTAAAAAAACATTAAGAAATCTTGAAAGGTTTGTTGGTGTCTGGTGTTCTTGTCTAAACTCAAAGAACACCAGTCAGTAAATCATTATCTGACTTTTTAAACTCTCAAAAATCAATTGCAGTTTCTGTCAGGCTGTAAACCATCCACATCACACTGGATGATGTGTTTTTGTGCAGTTTGAATGTCAGCTGTGAGTAGTGAGAGGAAAAAAGTTGGAGACAGCAGTGGTTCTTAGCATCCCTTATTATCTAAATTCCCTCAACAACCTAAATTGTCTGTCGCTTCCTCACCCAGCTGATCCGAATTCTCTGCACCCATGTGATTGTACATATCAGCTCAGGCTCTGGCTAAAAGGCTCACCCTGTCACCCCATCTCAACTTGTGTTGGCTGAGTGGGTGCCATCTTTGTCAGCTCGTGCGTCTCGGTGGTGGGCTCTACAAGGCGAAACTGGACTGAAGTGAATTGATTCAGGGGGATTAGGGATTAAGATTTTCCCGGCCGCTTTGGTTGAGTAAATCTGGGGATTATGATGTCAACAGCCTGTGGCTGCAAGAGAGGAAATTGAATTGTGAGGGACGCACCGCCGATGGCCCAGGATTACAGCAGAGTCAGTGAGACATCAGAGATGAGGGTCCATGTCTTTCTCCTGCTCAGGAAAACCTCCATGGGACACAATTTACTGCCCCTGGGTGCAGAATTTACCTTACACAGTACAACTAATGTGGAGTAATGTTTAGGAGGTTGATTGAATGATAAGAAGATTGCTGTGTCACTGGTAATCCACTCCACCCCGTCTGGCCTGTGAAGCATCAGGTGGTGAGTACCTCTAAGTGCAAAAGGGATCACTAGTGTAGTGAGCAAAGTGACAGGAATTTCTGACTTCTTTTACAACCACAGTCAACAGATGTGATGGAGAATACCAGGTCAGATGCTTCAGCTGTGGGAAACCTTAATGAGTAAACATACTACAACTGAATGACCGATCTCATAAACTTGGTCCTTACCTTCTCTGTGTTGTGTGTTTGCGTGTCTGTCTGCTCATGTTTAAGCCAACTCCTGCTGTGGCTGCTCCTGCTGTGTCCATTAAATTGGAAGGACTCGCTAAAGCCAAGAAGATGAAGGTGAAATGGACCCAGGTGGGTTTGGTGTTCTTCCTCATATTGTCACTGGTGATGACAGGATGTTTCATCTGGCAATATCAGCTTCCTAAAGTTCTCCCAGGTAAGAACAAAATACATTTATTATTACACCATCTAAAACAGAAAAGTTGGAAGCTATAGACAGTCTTTAACAAATGAATACATGCAAGTTTAAGGTTTCGCAACAGACCTTTGAGGAATCAAGCCTTTTCAGACCACATATTTATTCAATAAATGAAGAAATTCAGTACGCATCTCTTGTCCATGATAAAACAAACATATACATATACATACTATCACATTATGGAATAATGACGGCCGTGTATGTTGCCAAAGACTTGACTTAACTTGGACTTGAGACCTGTTTAAACAACAGATTTTGCCTTGCATCAGTATTGCTGTTTCTAAAAATGTTTAATCAGTTGTTAATTTGGTTAAAAGAAAAAAGTACCAAACAGACGGCTTTGTCACATCCAAATAAATCATTTGAATGCAGTTAGTGTCTGAACTGGTCAGAAAACACAATTAAACATTCAAACTCTTGACTTATCTAATCCACGTTAACTTTTAATGTGTTTTAGAACTATTAATTTAATTTAATATTGTTGAAATTCAAACTCTGTTTCAAAATTTGTCACACATATTATTGCTGTGACTTTGTGTGACACTGAATCTTACACTGTTCGCTTGCAGCTAAAACTCCACATGCTCCTTCTTATCTGATCCGACTAGTACATCAACCCCAGCAACTAGGTTCCTACTGCAACACTGATAATCAATAAATTACTTTCTTATAATTACAAGATACACATCTCTCATTTAAGAGATAAAATGATGTCTTAATTGTGCTCTTTGTCTTGTGTTTATAAGATAAAGCGATTGTTGTGCTTGCTGTATAATTGGGAGCATCGAAACAAGTTCAAGAATATTAGAAGGAAGTGACAACATGGTTAAAACTCTCATTTTCTCAGACAGTTCAGGAAGTGTCTTAACATGACACACATACAGCCAACATTCAAGATTAACACAGCATCCTTTTTTTTAATTACAGAGCCTTCAATCCAGCAAAATCTGTGTCTGAAAACATCAGACAGTGTCATAATGTTATTCCCCCATCCTACTCTTTGTTATCCCTCCAAGTGGTTCTTCACATCACAAGTTTGGTTTATATATGCTGACATTTGATTATAACATCTCACCAGGTTCATTTAAGCCATTTCCTCAGACAGAGCACAATACAATGAGTTAATATGTAAAAAAAAGATACTATCCAGCTGTGCAATCTTTGCATAATTCTGTTTGAGTGAAGGAAAATCTGGTGATATTAATAGGAAGAACACAGCTCCATGGGTAATAATTAAGATTTTCTGATATGCAACTGATACATCTTTTTATATTACAAAAAACATTTTTCCAGCAGTGGCCTGAAGCCACAATGAAACATATTGAAATGTCCTTGTTCATCCAGAGTTCACAGTGGGACCAGGCTGCATCTCTTTTGATCAGTGAGATGTATATCATACATCCTGTCACAATGTATCATAGAAAATCAACAGGGTTCATCAGAAAGCAGGAAAAATTAATGAAGCCTCTAGCCAGCCAATTATACCACATTATTCTGCCCTTTGTGTAGTCACATACATTATTCTATCGAATAGTGTAAATTACAAATGCCTGCCCCCCATCCCTCCTCACCTCTCACTGTCTCTCTTTTCTATGTTCCTCTTTTTCATTTTTCTACGCAGATGAAGGCATGGGCCGCAATGCTAACTCAGAGATGATGTGTCCCCGCTTCCCCGAGCCTCTTCCCCTGGAGCATCCCATCCCCAGTTTGAAAGAGGCCCTGGAAAAGGTGAGGGGAGTCATTCAGTGTGGACAGATTTAAATCTGCTGCTTGTGTTTCCATCATTCCCACTCAAGTCAGGGTACATTTACAGGCTGACCGCGGTAATCCTTCACACCAAATGCCATTGCAGTTGACAGAAGGAGATTAAAGATATACAGTAGTGGATGAAAAAGTGAGTGTCTGTCTGAGCAAAAAGTTGTTTCTGTGGTGCTGGGTGCAGCAATGATCCCATCTGTTCAACGGTTTGTAATGAAATATCAACACATTAGTTTCCCCCAGGAGAATCCGAGAATGAAGAATAGTAGTAAACATTAGCAATGGGAACATAACTCCAGTTAGTGCGGAGATTCATGAATAAAACTCCACTCATTAATTTAGTCAAGGAGACATCTGTCAGAGATATTTAAAGTTAATACTCACGTGAACTCGGCTCAACACTTAAGGGGAAAATTAATCGCTGTGAGCATGATCATTTCTTAAAATGAGCTCACCTATGTAGTAGAAATATGCAGCTATGTGTGTGATTATGAAAATGAAGTAGGTGAACTGTTCTTTAACATTCATTATAGGGAAAAGTTGACACTGCCTTGTCAACAAGCACATTGAAACTTTCTGCAATTCATTTTGAGGGAAAAATGTTGCACCTGCACAAATTTACTCCTCAAGAAAAATGACTTATCTTAACCCTCCTGCTGTCTTTGGGTCAAGGGAGGAATGAAAGGGTGGGAGGAAAGAAGGAAGAAAGAGAAAGGGAGGAGGGAAGAGAGGAAAGAAGGAGGGGAGGAAAACAGGAGGAAGAGAGGAAAGAAGGAAGGAGGAAGAAGGAAGGGAGGAAAAGAGAAGGAAAGGAGAAAGGAAGGAAGAGAGAAAAGCGGTAAGGAACAAGGAAGAAAGAAAGGGACATAGGAAGAACTAACGAAGAAGGAAAGAGGTGAAAAATGAAAATAGATGGGTCAATTTGACCAGGGAAGACAGCAGGAGGGTTAATGAAGTTAGGAATATAATTTATTGACTGTGTAGAAAATAATAAAGGAAGCACTCTATGAAACCAATTTTTTATATCATATATCTATGTCTTATATCTACAAAGGAGATATCAAGGAATGCAAATTGAAATTCAAGTTCTAACTCCTTTGTGAGTACTGAATGAGAGGAAATACACAATGATATATCGTATGTAGACAGAGAAATGCATCTGTGAGACAGATCATCATAGAGTTTTCACTTTCCACAGCAGCCCTTATAAAATGCAATATCTTTGTATGTGAAATGTCACTCACAGCTACAGTTTGCAGACTTTTTATTAGTGGAGAGAATAGTAAATAATGTTAATGAACATAGTGACAGAGTTTCTGATGAATATGTGATGAATAGCGTAATATGAAGATTTTAATACAGCTTTTACATGTGCAAGAATTATGCCACAAACTTTGAGTTATAAAAGAAGTCAAATAAACTTGTCACTTTGCGGTTCTTCCAGGTGGATGTTTTGCTTCGGCAGACCATCAACCCTATCAGCCTTCCCGCTCTGTCAGCTATCGTAATTTTAAACGACACAGTTCTGTGGACCGGTAACTTTGGGAGAAGGAATGCCAGTGATCCGTTGTCTGGAACTCCTAACGAGTACACGATCTACAGGTGAGTACTGCACTGAAACAGTTTCATCTTATTAAGATTGCTAGGTTGAAGGGGTAAACTGCAAAGAGGCTTGCTTGTTTTTTGTGACATCTTTAGTTATGAGTAATGGTTTTTTTTTCTGTTGTCACTGATCAAACACTGTGATATCTTCTTAATAGCTGTTATATTTCCATGGTCTGCCAGCACAGACATCGCTGTTTATTCTCAACAGTTTCTCTTTTATTGATGACACTGCTGTTAAACATAAAACACACTGCTTCATCTACAGCAGGGGAAACAATGTGCTTTATGGGAGAAATATTGTTACTTCACCTTGTTTTATTCACATTGTAATAGTTACATACACATGAGAAATAAATATCATTCACCCAGTACCAAAGCTGCAGTAGAAGCTCATACCCCAACCAACCCCACCCTTCTTCCTTTCCTTACCTGATTGGATGATGCTACTGTTAGGTGAAAACATGTTAACTCACATTAATTCACATTTTACTCACATATTTAGTTTTGGACATACAAGGTGATAATTACCAACATCAAGGGAATGGGTCGGGCTTTATGTTGTATTTCTGTAGATCCAGGCAAAAAGCTAAACAAAACCAACAACAACAACCATCATTAAGGGCCCCTCTCTGCTCAAGAGCCCCTGGCCACTTGCCAGTATGGCCGATTGTGCTCAGTGCACATCTGCACACTAGGTTCCTGACTTTGATGCGACTTTGATGCAGCATGATGGTGATCCTGTTACCCCTGATATCACATTATTGCTTTTTAAAAGGACAAAGTAACTGCTTACTATGCACTACAGGTCAGGTCTCTGGAGGAAAGAGAAGCAACATAAAAACCAGTTTGAACCAGATATTAAATTTTATTTTAAAGTAACATATAAAAAATGGAAAACCTCAGCTAACAAATGAAATAAAAAGGGGGCATGAATGTGTTAACTACATTTCTAGACCATACATTAACAGTTGTTGGGACATTTCATCTAAAATGACACATGTGAACCTCATTATGGTGCTCAATGAAAAATCAGAAATCACCAAAGTCAGTAGATTTTATTTTCCAAGAACAATAGATGTTTGGACCCAATGTCATGTCAAACCAGTCAGCTATATTGTATCATAAAATATAGACTCACTGAAATACTGCATTACAAAGACCAGAACAACTAAGAAACATGTTCTTGTTCAGTTGACTTAAAGAGCCACAATTCAGTGTTCCACAAAATTGCGGGATTTGCAAAGGACAAATTATTGAAAACTGATGCACCATAGGCTGAATTATTCTCATTTAAGTGGAGTGAAGCCTCAAAAAGCCATACTTTGCATTAAGTAATGCAACTTGATAGCGTCTTTATGGCCACAGAGGACGTTATATAGCTGTTCACAAGATGAGTGGTAATTTCCTGCTGATGTCCTATGGGTATAAATTGGTGGAATGTGCCTTTAAAAGAGAGCAAAGTATTGGCTGTAATTAGAAAAATGCATACTGTTGGCTCGGTAGAGCAATGCTCGCAGTGGACCCCGGTTCGAATCTCAGCCGGGGCGTCTTTTGCCGCATGTCTATACCCCCTGTCTTATCATTTCCTGTCTAACGACCTTACAATAAAGGCATCTGTGCCAAAAAAAAAAAACTTTAAAAAAAGAAAAATGCATACTGTAAAACTATTTGACGTGAACACACACATGTATACGTTCACATAAAGAAACATATGTTCCTGAGCCTTGGTCTGCAGCCTATTACTCATAACAACCATCCTCAGCACCTGGGAGGTATGGCATTTAAAAATAGGCACGTGAAGATTTATCGAGTCCTTTCAGATGTACTCTAAGTGCTCTGACACATTTACATCTGCGCTTGAATGGGATGATTTTCCATTTAAGTCATTTTCACCACAATTAAATATTTCTGAAGCAGCTGGAAATTTTGCTTGGTACAAGATGTATGAGCTTTCAACACAAAAACCCGCTTTTGAAACCAAAAGTATAAATAAATACAATTTTTTCCCTTCTATTTTCTGTAACGGGGACCTTGTTCTTGATCTACTGTAAACATTATATTTTGTTGCACAGATTGCCATGATTTAGATTTCAGGCTCAGAGGAGCAGTATTTTACTGGAAACACAGACTTTACACCAAGGAGTATGTTTGAATCAGAGCTGAAGAACAATGGTTCACGTTGTACCAGTATTCAGATATAAATCATGTTAGCTAGTCACAATTGTGTGTACTGTATCTGTCTTTATATATTTAGTTGGCTTTCACATCTTTTCAAACAGAACAGTCCACAGTACAAGTACTTTATTTGAAATGATGGCCTTACAAAAGATTGAAGACATGTTTATGAAGAGGTGATGGAGTGGGAAGCAAAACAGGATGGCGAGGCGAGAAGCAAGAATTAACATTAATTTAATTGCCAGTTAAAGACATCTCTTAAGTAATGTCTGAATGTCTGAATTGCTTTTTTTTTTTTATCCGTCTTGCAGAATTGCCAGCCTATCCAAAATCTTCCCAACACTGATGCTGTACAGGCTGTGGGAGGAAGGGAAGATCGGTTCCTTAGATGACCCTCTGGAGAAATATGTGGAGAACTTTACGATCAAAAACCCTCTGGGGAAGACACGAGACTCTGAACTGAAATATGTGACAGATGGTCTGATATTTCTGGACAGCGGGGAGGTTCAGATCCGTTCCTCCTCAGTCACTCTGCGCAGGATGGCCAGCCAGCTCTCAGGTAGATTTATTTGACTACAAAGAGCAATTTCACTGAATTTCAATGAGACCTGTGACATATGGAGCTTTGAAAATGTATTAATCGTATAAATCTACTTCCTAGGAAGTTAGTTTTGTATAAAAATGAATTTTTTATATACACTGAAATTAAAAAATGGGGCTGCGAGAGTTTTTTTTCATCTGGCAGTGGAAATGGACATGGCTATACAGTACACATAGCAGCTGATTTATTGAAACTATGACAAGAATGAACTAAATCTGTCTCCAAGTGCACTATTTCTCAACTTTTTTGCCTTGTGACTCTTTAAATGAAATCATGAAACTACCCAAGCCTGACGAAGTAAAATTATCCATTAAATCACAAGAGGAAAATTTACAGTCTAATGAAGTCTGAATAAATAAGCTCAAGTCTGTGAAATGAATATAAAGACTTTGGTGGCTCTGAAGGAGAGTCGTCAAGGCTGAGAGGATAACCCCTGTGATATCACACTGATGTCATCATGGTTGCCTCAGCACAGCTTTGAGACTTCAAATGTTTTGACAGAAAATCTGCGTTACAAACTGGGGTTGAGGTGGGGAGATGAGAGTACAGTATTTATTAGGAAGCAAGTATCTAAGTCAGTGATCTGCAACCCTGTTCCCCCAACTGATTTTCAATAATATCATCATACACACCAGATAATTTTCAGAAACATGTTTATCTACACAAATCTGCATAAATACATCGTTGAGCACTTCATAGCAACCTAAAAAAAGGTTGCATACTGTGTTCAGGAACCTAAAATTATTTTCCACTGTACACATGCGAATATGAAAATCTCCACTTTGGCTGGAGTTTTCAGAAATAATTATTTATTTAACAGTTTACTTGAGTGGATGAAAGACAAAAGTACATGAAATTATCCATGGTTCCACATATCCGTGTATACATCTAACACACCTGATTCTAATAATTAACTTATTATCAAGAAGCTGAAGCTTGTCAACATGCTTGATAATGAGTTAATTATTAGAATCAGATGTGGTAAAAGTGAAGCAGTGCCGAAAACAGGAACAGGTACATTAACAGGAAATATTGGAGCCAGTGGTTCTGGAGCACATTAGGGGCTAAAAGTCAGAATATTTTAATATCTGCCGCACATATATCCAACAACTTAGTGACAGATGAACTAATTGAATTGAACAGATGGTAACAATTAAAAACTTTTATCTGCAAATAATAAATCCTCCAGTCTGTATTTGGAAATGGCAGGTGATACAGTCAGAGCATGTTAAAAAAAACTGTATGTATGAGAGCCTGAGTCTTTCCGACAGTTGCATCCACACAGCAGATGAGTAGCTGCATCATGCATTAACAGGCAGCTGTTTTTTGAAGAGGCTTTTCAATTTGTAATACTTCACTCTGTATAATGATTTAAAATAAAAGATGAGAGACCACTGACGCAAAACGACTCATGAATCTTTAAATAGTATACCCTGTCTCAGTTTATCTCCAAAAACATAGTTATCATGTTCAGAACTTATAAATGTGTCACAGTGAAGTCAATGAAGCCAACAGAATGTATTAAAATGAGATTTTATGCTTTTGAGCAGGATATTGAGATGGCAGCAAAGCATAAAAATACAAATTATCTGTTATGTTTGCAATATTTATTCGATAATTTCAGCTGTTGTTGTTTTTATGTCTATTGTATTGTGGACCAATCCAGGGTTGCCCAGGAGACTCCGGGCCACAAACTTGCTCTGGAAAGGAAAAACCCAATCTGCAATCGATCTGCTGCAAGATGATGTCCTTGTCGCTGACCCAGGCACCAAGTAAGATTAATTATGCTTTATTAATTTCAGGATCTATTATGTTAACTGGAATGGTGTAAAAAATGTAGAAATGACCACTAGTGATGAAATCTAGACTTTACTGTGTGTGGTATCTTGGTCTGTTTTAACCGAAATCATGAACTTATTTTCTCTCAACTTGAATAAAAGACAGTATTGCACATGAATAATCCATTATTTAAAATATTACAGCAACTTAAAGTGAAAATGATGTGAGGTGCATTACTGCCTACACCAGGTCTGATTGATGTTAAACCTGCTCGACACCCTGTTATGTTTAAAAATGACTTTCATTCCCCTTAGGAGTGTTGTATAATTACATGTCAAGTCTAACCGGTACAAATCTTGAAAAATGTAACTGCCTGTTCATATCACACTAATTGGCATAATATTTGATCTTTAAGTAAATAAAAGATTTCAAATTAAATTTTGATATCTTGGACACCACAGCTGTTTATGAAAACATGAGGAGGAACTGGCTTCTGGCACTGTACTCTGCTGTTTAAGGATTTATGCATTTTGGACTCAGTGATGTGCAGTGATGAGAGATCAAAGTTTAAAACCTAGTAAGACCACAGATGTCAGACCACAAGGACAACACTGATAAAACCACTTGATGCTGATTAGGAATGCCTATGTCATTTTTTTTTTATAAACTCTGACAGTTTCTTTAAAATAGCATGGAAAATAATTTCTCTTATTTTCTACATGAATGTACTTAATTTTACAGATCTTTTCAATGTCCTTTCTTCCAGATGTCACTACAGCAACCTCGCCTTCTCGCTACTAGCTCATGTGATGGCCGAGCGAGTGGCCAGCGTCGACTACCAGCGGTGGATAACAGACAACATCCTGGACCGGCTGGGCATGGAAGACACCGGCTTCGACATCACCCCGGGGCTGCAGAGCCAGATGGCGGTGGGTGTGTACTCCAATGGAAAACCAGCCCCGCTCTATGACCTGGGCTGGTACCGTCCTTCCGGTCAGATGTTTTCCACGGCTGCAGACTTGGCCAAGCTCGCCATGATGCTGCTGGGTGCTTATCACCGCAAGCTGCTGGAGCCAGACTCCTTGAAGATCATGCTGACCCCGCTCTTCAGGTGTGACAAGGACTACTTTGCCAACCGCACTGGGACGCCATGGGAAGTGAATGAGCTATTGGGCTATGAGATGGTACGAAAAGATGGTGATCTGGACGGCTACTCGGCCACCTTCTCCTTAGTGCCAAGACTGAAGCTCGGATTGGTGGTGCTCATGGCGGGAAGTAGGTCTCAGAACCAGGATGTGGTAACCAAGGCCTACAACTATATCATCCCAGCTATAGAAAAAGCTTTCAGGGAAGCCAAGAAGATCCTCTTTCCACCCCCAAACCCAGAACCTTACGTCGGCTTTTTCACATATGGCAACATTACCTTCTATGAGATCAAAGCCGGGCCCGATGGAGTTTTGATCATGCAGCAGTTTGGCCCCCAAATAGAAGAGCTGATCCCAGAGAAGTACAGGACAATAAAGCTCAATTTCCTGGTTGAACGTGTGTTCAGAGTGGTGTTTGAAAAAGAGTACCCTTGTGTTTTGCAAGTTGGCACAGCCTCAGTGTCCCTGGAAGCCCAAGACGGCCAATTATTTAACTTCTACATTTTTGATAAGCGGGGTTTGTCCCCTGGGTTTGATGCACCAGGACTGAACACATATAACGTGGTCAGAATAGCTCGCAGGCCAACCTTCCCAAGCTGAACTGCAGCAGTGTCATGGCCAAAAGACAAATGGTGTGTCCTTGGGATGTGTAGTGGACTGTAAACAAAAAGGAGGTTGTGAATATTCAAAGACCAAATGGGAAGATTCAGGGTCATTTGGACTGTCACATATGAAATTGTTCTCCTGATTTACACACAGTACAAAGGAGGCTGATGTGACATTCACCCAGCTGTATAAAGAATTACTGAATTGATGTTGAATGATGTGTGTGGCTGTCCGTCTCACTCTGGTCCCACATTACGTCTCCTTGAATATTCACATTGTGGTAATACGGTGCTTGTGATTGCTTCTGTCCTTGAGTTTTTATGAGAGAAAATGGCAGAAGGCCAGCTCACAGCAAAGTTCTGCTGTTGTCATTAACATGAATATTTACGTGCATTTCACTTNATGGCTGTCCGTCTCACTCTGGTCCCACATTACGTCTCCTTGAATATTCACATTGTGGTAATACGGTGCTTGTGATTGCTTCTGTCCTTGAGTTTTTATGAGAGAAAATGGCAGAAGGCCAGCTCACAGCAAAGTCCTGCTGTTGTCATTAACATGAATATTTACGTGCATTTCACTTGCAGTTCGTGAAAAATGATTGCAGTTCCACAAACTCATCACCTCATTCATATTTATCCCCTCATTGGTGAAAGAAAAAATATTTCTCTGTTATGAAGTCCTCTATTCTTTGCAGCAGGTGAAATCAGGTTATGTTTGTGGAAAACATGAAAAGATATACACCACTTTTATTCAAATTGTGATGTTGCTATGGGTATTGAATTGCTGATTTAATTGTTTTATATATAAATTATGCATTTAAATGTGACTAAGAAGCAAAGAGGCGATTAAGGACAGAAAGGCTTTTGGTTGCTAGTGTGACTCTTTGCTGTGTAATCCCTAAAAATGGACTCAATTCATCCTGACCTCTAACACCAATATGAATAATACAGTGCCTGGACTGCTGCGAGAAATGGCCGATTCAAGTGGACAGACTTTAATATGGCAGTGGCTGATGTTTTATGTTTCATGTTAGATTGCCTGTCTGGAGATGGGATGGAAAATGGAATAGATATTGAAAATGCTGGTTAGTTTTGAATTATCAGGTGCAATGAGCAGAGTCCAGGAAATAAATAAACCCACTGTATTCATAAATCCTGATATGG
>JANJYP010034573.1:0-21784 GCA_024605115.1 Rastrelliger brachysoma
TTTTCATGTTGTGCTTCAGACCCCTAGCTGGGGCGTAACAATATCCATTTAAATATTTTTATGAACATTTACCTTAAATAGTTCAGAACCTTTGTAATCCTAAACATGTGATTAAAGTGTGCATTGCTTATCATAAGAAATCTGTTTATAAAAGAAGTCTAAAAAAATGGGAAGAAAATGCATAACAAAAGTAGAAGAGATACCTGAAACCTAAAATGAACAAAACTAGAAACAGACTTAGAGTAAATAGCACATCACATGGGAAATGTAAAATTACTGTACAAATGGAACGTAAGCAGTGTTGGGGGCGGGGGGTTATGAAAATGAGGGAAGCCCTTCTCCTAATTCATGTTCCCCTTTTACTGACCACAACATGACCGTTCAAGAAAAGCTCAGCATGTTTCTATATGAGAGGAAGTCAGCTGTACATGTGTTTGTTTTCTCAAGTAATGTAGGCTATTGTATAAATTGTAAAAAAAATATATATTTTAAAGACTAGTAGCGTTCTGTTATTAACCAAAACATAATGATTATTCGTCTTTATTCAAGATTCAGTGTTTGGTGGGTGACGGACAAGATCATTTATGTAAAATGAATGGTAGGTTGCCTAATCTTTTTTGGGACACCACTATCAACCATCTGGTGATTCAACTACAAGAAAGATACTATATGAAATATTTACAGATTTAATACAATTGTTCTGGGGGCACTTGTGTAGTCCAGTGATTAAAACAAATAACAAATCAATGCAGCATCCCTGGTTCAAATGCAGCCAGGGACCTATATGCTGCTGGTCATCCTCTCTGTCTCTCACTCCCAGTCTCCTTGCAAAAAGCCAAAAAATAAATCTTAAAAGTCTTTTTTTTTACTCACATTCATGCTCCCATTCCCAACAGTTTTTGCAAATAGCAAGCATTTATGGTATGAATTAGCAATAGAAATGACTTCAACATTACTTAAATAACTCAGTTAACTTTAAAGTAATACATGTACTCTACATATAAACTATAGACACTTGATGAAAACACTGGCAATATTTGTAATACTGTGAAACGTGGTGTAGAGTAGATAAAATCATAGATTAAATGTCTTGGGGGATGCAGTAGGTCAATTATAATCAAAGTAATAAACTGGTCCGAGATGTAAAGATTTATAGTTTACATGCCTCTTAGACAGAATGAACTTTACACCCTGTAAACATTTACCGTAACACAGAAGAATTACTGTCAGGGTCTGTCGTGTCAGTTTCCTGTTCTATTGTCACAGTTCTATTTTTATTCTTGTTTTCCCTGTGTTCCTATTACCTGTCCCTACTCTCATGTGTCTCACCTGTGCCTCGTTATCTCTTCTCTCCTGTGTGTATTCAACCAGTGTTCCCCTGTGTGTTAGTGCTAGATTGTCTTCTCCAAGACCAGCATTCAAGCATTTTATGTGAGCGAGTTTGCCCATTTCTCACTGTTTTGTTCCTGGTTTCTGAGTATTAGTCTTCTATTTTGGTACCATCACCTATCTCTTAGTCTGCCTATCTTTTGAAGTCTTCTTCCTGCTGATTTTGTATCTCTGCTTGGCTGATTGCCTTTCTGGATTTTGACCTTTGGACCTACTACAAAAAACTCTAAGAACTGATTACTGTCTGCCAGTCTGTGCTCTTAATAATTATTGCTTCAGCTCAGTAGAGGTAGCATTCAAGGCTGTCTAGACTTTCCTTCTGGCAATCAACACCCAACAGTACTCCAACAATAACCCACTGCAGAGGTAGGTTAAAAATGCCAGTTGTTTAGCCTTTCTAGTAAAGAGGTTGTTGTTATGCAGATTTTCTGATATTTTGAAACAATGCAGAGAAGAAAGGAAACTTCATGAAAAGTTATGTTAAATTCAGAGCACTTTGAGATTATTTTTTATGAAAAGTGCATTCCAAATAAAATGTATTATTATTATAAACACCCCTTATCTTTTGTAAACTGATCCTTATGTAACTCTTAGGTTTTCTTGTCATGTGCAGGTTCCATTGTACTTTTCAAAACTTGAAAATGTGAATTTACAGCACAAGACCAACATACATCAAGTGTATGTGTCACTGTTGAAATGTAACAATACTATATAAATTGCTGCTCTGTCCTCTATAGGTCAGGTGTATTGTTATGCTGCACAAATCAGCTGCCCTACATTTTGTATACACCATATAGATAACATCATAAAAAATAGACGCACCTTTGCAGCGCTGCACACATTTTGAACCATACTTATCTCATGTTCACTGATCAATAAATGAAAGCCCCAATGGTCACTTTTTTTTGGGTTTCACAATGATGTCAAAATATCCCCAGATCTCATTCCTTTGAATGTTGGGTGACTTCCAACAGCGTATACATTCTATTAATCCCTGGCTGGGAATTCACCTCCAAAATGGATCAATTTCTGAAAGAGAAAGCTCTCCCTTTTATCCATGAGGAAAACGAAAAATATATGCTCTCAATATTGCTTTCAATTATACAACCAATCATATTTTAATAGAATATGGAAAATGATCTAAGAAGTGTGTCTGAAGGCCGCATAGCAATCTATTGTCAAACCATGATTTTTTTTAAAAAAGATTTTTGTGGCACAGACACCTTTATTTGAAAGTAATCAGACAGGAAATCAAGGGAGAGAGAGAGGGTGAGACATGCAGCAAATGATTGTACTGGTTGGGATTCGAACCGGGGTCGGCTGCAGGGTTCTGTGTATGTGGCATGTGCTCTAACCACCAGACTATCCTAGCACGCCAAACTGTAATTTTTAAAAAATAATTATTTATTCAGAGAAATTTGACTGTGGACCCAGCTGTGTTTAGCAGGAATATCTTACACATGCATACATACATTCACACCTGTAGGCTGCCACAGTTTAACCATGTAGCAAATCCACTGGAGTTGGTGGGGTGAAGGGTCTTGCTCAAGGGAGAGGTAAATGCTCCTTTTTCATTCTCCTTGGCCAGATTTATCTGATCCAGGATTTGAGCTGGCAAACATCTGGTCACAAAGCCGCTGCTCAAATTTTTAAGCCATCACTGCCAAATGTTGCAACACGAGCATCTTATTGAGAGTGACATAGCAATGACGATACTTCCACTTTCCACTGTCAAGTCCAGTAATCAGCTTTAACGTGTGTGTGCCCCAAACCACACACTATCATCACACACGTGATCATCACCATCACCACTGCCTGACAAAAATAAAGCTCTTTATAAAAGGCGGAATGTTACAAACAGCAATAATAAAATCAAATAGAAAAACTTATTGGTAAATTAAGATATTACACAAAGGTTAAACACACAAGAAATAGAAAGATTAAGACAAAATCAGGATAAGATAAGCCTAACAAAACAATCTATTAAAATGGCAAAAACTTTTTTTTTTAGTTGGTTTCTACTATAATATATGCCCAAGTGATTAACAATACAATAAATACATGTCAAGTACAGGATCATATGAGGCAACAACAAATAATAAATGAAAAATCCAAAACTTATCGGGGAGTTAGGCCAAGTCAAGCCTTAAAAGTAATGAACCAAATCTTTGAATTTCATTATAAAATATACCGGGTACCAGCATACAGAATCTAAAACAAATGCGATGTAGTAGGGTAAAATAGATATGAAGGAAGATGGTAAAATACAGTGCAATAAGAAAATTGCAGAGTAATTATACATTAATGTATTTTTTAAAAAGTCAATTTCTTGATTGGTGATTTTGGAAGTACCGGTAAGTGCACTATTCTATTCTAATTCAAGAAATCAAAACTTTATTTACATCCATATTTCATTAGTGACAGTAAAAGATTGGAAAAAAGAAAAAAAAGCTTAAATGTTGTTAAATGTTATGAATTGTTTTAATTTCAGATGTCAAACTCTATGTTTTATTAGAGTGTGCCCATTGCCTTGCTGTTGGGGAACTAACACTTATTTTGAATGAGTCAGTCATTTCTTTTTCATTGAAACTCTTCAGGTCATTACTCAGTACCTCATGAGACTCCTGAAATATTCCCTGAGGATACTAGGTAAAATCTGAGTCTCACTGTCTCTTGATGAAAAAAAAAAAATCTAATATTATAGTTGTTTTTACACTGTAATAACAACAGAGCAGTTTGCCATGTGATGAAATTCAGTAGAAATAAGTACTTTATGTAATTATTCATTATTTAATTTAACATAGATATTATTGAATATGGCTGTAACTGTGCCATAAAAGAAAATAAAAATTAAAAATAAGAATAAGAATAAGAGTGTTGACTACACAACCATACTTAAAGCCACAATTACATAATCACATTATGACTGGAAACTATTCATTCACATGGCTGTGGAAAAAAGGGATCCTTTTTCTCTGTATCTTGACTTTGGTTTTGGGTTTGAAAAAAAGCAGCTAGTAAATCTAATACTATATTGGGTCTCTCACTCAGCAACTTCCTCACTTATGCATGAATCAGTCAGTGACCACAAGATGCCGTAACAGAGAGAGTAAGAAAGTGGGAGAAAAAAAAAACTCCATGTCAGAAACCGAAAACAAGAACGAATGTATATAAATGAACGTGAGCTTCACAACAGTATGAAACTATCTCGCTCAGTGTGCTCACTGCTCTTCCAAGGTAAGTCTATTGTACTTAGATACTTAGATACTTTGAACATGAGTTTGATGATGACCTTCCCATTCACTTGAATGAGAATGTCTGTCTGGTACTGCTGTTTATCAATGAATATTTTATTTTTTGGAATTTTTACTGTAACACCTTGTGAGCATCTTGTAAAAAGAAAAATACAACAGCTAACTGTAATCAAGACACAGATGTGGAGTGTAATTGTGACAGTGCAAATACATAGAAGAAATAGGTAGAGATATTTTATTTTTGTTTCTTGGGCTTGAATGTCCAAGTCATACAGCTGTGATATTTTTGAATTTGTGTAGAGCTGAAAGAGCTTTTGTTGATCAATTAGTATGAAACATCATTGAAGGAGGCTGCCATACTTAATCATCATTGCTCACTGAGTTTAGATAGAGTGATGCTTTCAGTGATTGAGAAACACTCATGTTAAAAAAAAAACAAAACAGAGGAACAAATAACTTGAAAACATAAACTTAATGCTTCTAATTCTGGGTCTCTTGTATTAGGCCAGCAGTGTGTAGTCTAGAACAGGGCGCAGGTCACAACAAAAAGAGAGCACGTTGAAAAAAAAAGCTAATTTCCACAGTGAAACTATTTAGAGGAATTAGGAACTGTATCAACTGTATTCTTGCTGAATTTACATAAGATGCATGGGGATGCCGTGTGGTGAAGTTTGAGGGATGGCTTGTGTACGTTCAAATATAGACTTCCTTTAATGAGTATGAAAAAATAAAGTTAAGTTCCCATAAAGAGATTCAGTTCACTTCACAGAATCTTGTAGTTTGCATTAGAAATGATACTGCAATTATATCATTTTTTTTTTTTTACCATTGTTTAATACAGAAGTGGCAGTTTATATCTGAGAAGTAGCTGACCAAATCTTTGACAGCAATGGTTTAATGACACAGTAAATGTGATGAATTACATTCTAAAAGCATTGAAGGATAAAGACAGAAGGTATAACATAACTCATATCTTGTTCTGTCTCTTTTCTAGATGACTTTATGGTGGTGTGCTCTTACCGTCCTTTGCTGTACTCTTAATTATGTGGAGACCTCTACTCATTCTCCAGCAGAGAAATATAACCACTCCTTTAACCTCACAAAGAAAACCAGAAGCCTTGTCCAGGACCTGCTGATGGAATATGTGAGTCCAGAGAAATGCTTGCTGCTCTCCTCCTGGCCACCTCATATCTCTACACACCCAGCATTAGCGTTTCATCATTATAACCTTTAAATGATTACTGTGTTCATTTTGACAGAAGGAGCACCACTTGGGAAACAAAGATTTTGAGGACAGAGGTCGGCACTTCAAGGGCCTGCCAATACTTTCTACAGATTTCTACAGCTGGCTACAGCTTACGGTTGGTGTCTGTTTGGGAGTTTCAAAGAAATTCTATAGGAAATCACTGTCTGGTTGTAATCATGCAAAACATTTTTTCAAAGTTTTCTGAGAATTTCTGCCATTATTATGAGATTTGTTTTTTTTTTTGCACAATGGAGGGAAAAAACGAAACCTGATGACTGGCAGAATGTCTGCTCTTGCAGAATGTAAAATTTGAGTGGATTTCCCCTTTTAGAGCTCAAAGTATTGAAAGGGGGTTGTGCAACGTTTTTACGATTGCATCATTGTGTGGTTGTTGTTTTTTGGGGGGTGTTCAGGACTGGGAACGACTGCATTCTGCTTTCCATGACATGCAAGTCTACTGGGAAATGCTGGAGTGGAAGAGAAATCAGCTGGAGAGAGAAGATAACCAGAAAAATGAAATCCACACCTACATATCTGTAAGCATCGAAGATATTCAGCTGGACTTGAGGGACCTGATGAAAAAAGTCAGCAATCAGGTATCACTCCTTTGCAGTCCTCTTCCTGAAATCCACCCACACTGTTTCCACTTTTAGCCCACACACATTTTGGAGGAAGTGACACCGAGACTTATCTAAACTTTGTTTTGCTTTCTTCTCCAGATGAAACACATGAATACCTCTTGGAGTGAGCCAAATTCTATCACCCTGGACCTAGAAACCAACTCCAAAACAGCATGGGAAAGCAGAGTGGAAGGTTACATCATCCTGAGAGATCTAGACCTCTACCTCACCAAGCTGGCAAGAGACTTCCTCCTGATGGCTTCCAAAAACAAACATCTGACTCAGCACTGAAAAGAAATAATAACTGTGATGACCAGAACATTTAATCAGTACTTCAGTGGTGTTGTTGACACTTACCACAAGGCTGTCACATATGAGTTAATTTGCCTATTTTTACATGATGTTGAACAGTATATTTAATGGGTTTCTTGGGTATTTCCCAGAGTTTCTATCGAAGTTCTAACTGTAAATTTGTTCTGCTCATGGAACAGACTGAGCACTTTCCAACATCCTGTTTTTCCCCCAATGCCCTCAATATACTGGACTTTCCACATATTTTCACTATTTATTGACATATTTATTAACTTGCTATTTATTTTATTTGGTTTGTTTTATTGCTTGTAAAATACAGAGATACATATTTAATATTTGTTGAAGTGAAAATACATTTGTGTATGGATGAAAATAAAGAGAAGAAGCATTTGAAGCTGTGGTGACTTTACGTTATGATTTCTAATCTTGAAAAAAATATTGGTTATCAGTATTAATTGAAATACTGAAGACATTCTTGTATTAATGGTGATGTCTATGAATCAATAAGGGATCTTGAGTATGTTGTGTATCCTTGTGATATCATCCTGCCGCAAACTAACAATAACTTCAGAGTTGCAATCCTCCAGTTTGCCTTGTTCTTCCAAATGAAACCTACTTCCTGTTTCTTCATGAGGTGTTGATTTGAGGGGCAGTCTGCAGAGTAAAATCATATTGAACACAGTCAGCTAGCTGGAACATTTTCAATATGAAAACACCCATTCCTTCCTGCGGGATCCCCACATCACATCAGAGCAGCTGCTTACTCACCACTAGCAGATGTCCTCTTTTGCCTTTGGCCACCTTCAGCTCTGAGCCCCTAACGAAATCAATGATTCCTTCCTTGCCACGAGCCACAGCAAATCTGATACTGCATGCCGCACAGGAAGTAATAAAGAACACAAGGACTGTTAGACTGGCCATAACTTCAATGCTCTAGTGCCTAAGATGTAGTAGTCAGACAGAGCCTCACCTGCCCGGGCTGATGTTGACGTAGCTGGTTTTGTTGGCCATCATAGCTAGTTTTGTCACCACTTCAATCACGTGGTGGCAGTGGAGCACTGCATCGCCCTGAGAGAGATACAGCTGTATTTAGACTGACCCTTTGGATGCACACTTGTAAGGAGTAATGACTGCTGTCTATAACTATACCTTCTGCTTATTGTCCTCATTGGGCATGTGCAGAACAAACATCCCATCACTGAGGGAGCTCACAGAGATACCTGTTTAAAGAAGATATCACAAGTGTCAGAGCAAATACAACTGTAAACCATCTTTTATTGAAAAACAACATTTTTTCCTTTTTTTTCTTTGTCCAAAGGATAACAAGAGCATTAGACAACATATGGTTGCCATGAATACTTCTGCTGCAGTGCACAGAGAAGGTACATTAACTGACAGCTGGAAATTGACAACTCCTCCTTCTCAGTAAATATACACTATGATTAAATAATTCTCAGATCAGTAAAGACAATACCCGAGATCTCAGCATATGATACATTAATCTCCTGGCTGATTTTCACCTCTGAGGGTTGTGTAGTCAATCCTCTGCTTGATCTTGGTCCTGTCCACCAGTACAGCAAAGGTGTTAGTGAGGAGCAGCTGCCGAGGGCGAGGCTTGAAACCCCTCCTGTCATATTTCGTGACTGAAACACCATACTGAGAAGCACAGACACATTAGTGAGAGTGGGCTGAAAAGTTATGAAGTGTTTTAATTAATGGATCAATTTCCTGTTAGAAAAGTTTTATCTCACCTGTACTTTTTCACTGCCAAGCGTCTGGGCCACTTTGAGATTAATTTGCTCACGTTCTACATAAGGCAACAGGTGAGTAAATGTTGTGTGATTATTGGAGTGCATCTCTGTTGTAAATGTAAATAAGCTGTACATTGGAAAAAGTGCTATATAGTGTATAGGTACGTACCCAGCCTGGAGTCCAAAAACAACCTGCCAACACTCTGTGGGTAACTGTCTTTCTGATCCTTGAAGATTTCACTGGCTTCAACCTTCTGTATCATCTGGAGGAGAAAAAAAATCAAGCAAGATGAAAATTTGGCACGCTACAAAAAAAAAAAAAAAGAAAAGTAAAAGAAAACAGTGAGATTGTGCATCCTATAGTGAGCAACATACCTGCTTCTTCCACTCAGGCTGCACCCTCTTACAATATTTCATTACCATGTTTCGCATGTTCAACCTCCGCAGGTACTCAGAGGCCTGTAGGGCACCAAAGAACACTTGACAATGTAGATTTAACTTTAAAACTCTACTACCAATTCAGTTCTCTTTGTGCATTTTGATATGTTACTCAGCTGAATGACTCTGTTTGTACCTCAACGAGAGAGGGAGGAGGTGTCGGCCAGTTTTTGTCCAAAACATTCTTGGGCAGATTTTTGGAAAGGTTTTTGAGAAAGGAGTAGCGTACGTGATCCAGGAAATAGTCATTCTCAGGGCCATATTCCTCATGACGGTAAATGAAGCCTTTTATGAACCTAATTTTTTTTTTAAAGACATACGAGGAGGAAATCATATTACTATACATACAAAAGACAGTCACAACCATGCATTCACTAACAAAGTATCAGTCAAGCACCTGCGTATTAAGTCAGCAGCCTGTCGACGCTTCTTAGCCCTCCTACGTGCTTTCATCCCTCGCCACCCAGACTGGATCACTATCACTACACAGACACAAACATGCATATATTAATACAAGGACAACTTTCATATTCAGCCAAAGAGAACATTCTGAGGTTAGTATAGCATAGTTATCTAAAGCAGGAAGTCCAAACCAAACAAACAACCAAACACTCAAAGATGTATGAACTGCAATTAAAATGTGTAACATGTGGACTTTGATGGTTGGGGGAGTAAGAAATTGTATATTATAGTGTAATGTACATGTATGATAGAATCATCTGTTGAATGTATGTATTTATTTCAGTTTTTGGGAAACAGTACTATTCTGAGAAAAAAGGAGGAAACTGCAAGGGAGTCTACAGTGGGAGGCACACTGACCGGCATGTCTGATGCGTTGGTATTTGGCTCTCTCCCTGTAGCCTCTCCATGATGTCTGCAGGGTCAAAACTGGAACAATACAAAAAATGCGAGTAAACCTTGATACATAAATTTGATTGAGGTTTTCCCAGAGTTCCTGCTATGGATACCTGATTCATATTTACAGCACGGGATGTAATTCACTGATTAGACATGCTTGGAATTATCAGGCTGTATAAAACAAATATTACAATTTACACACATATAACACATCAAAGTGTTAATATTAGAATGTGAATCGTTATATATATTTTCATTTCAGCTACCAGCTATGTTTATAATCCTTACTGTTTCTCACCTATATCTGTCTTTTTTGCTTCAAGTGCATCTTCTGTGGTGAAGAGAGTTTTTGGGAAACGGATAAAGATTTTTGACCTGCAGAAAATGGACCAAAAATGTGACTGACACAAAAGTAATATGCCATTTGAGGAATACAAACTGCAGTGAAGTATGGACTGTTTTTGTACACATTCACTCTGGGGACCCCTTAATCTTATCTGTCACTGTGACAGCACGGTTGTTAACAGATAAGAAACACTGATATTAAGCTCTTCTGCCCTTCTGTACCTGCCCAGTTTGTACTCTTCTGCTTTGTAGCCAAGGTGGCTGACCAGTGTAGATACTCCATCAACGAGTCTGCCATGCCAGTTGGGCCATGTCTCAGGACACAGTGGTTTATACCTACATACATAAGTGTAATGATAAAAATTAAACTTAAAGTAAACAGAACCAACAAATACTAAGGCAGTGAATCATTCAGAGAGGTCACCTCTGTAGGAAGGCTTCAAAGCGGCGTCTGTAGGCAAAGCCAGCTCTCCTCACCCTCAGGTTTTCCATCAGGCCAAGGTACTTCACCTGGTGCCTCACCAGAACTTCATCAAACCGACCTGCAAGGAGAGATTTTATTCTGTAGTGACCATGATACACTTACATACACACTGCAACATAATTTCATTTATTTTATACTGTATACATTATTGGAAATCTGCCTCTGTCTTATTTCGCGTTGATTTTTATAATCAGCAATAAACCTCCCTGTTTGCTGATTGAGTCTCGTGTATTAATTTGTTGAAACCAAAACATACTCTGTCTCTTTCATATTAATATCCTTCAACTGAGAAAATCTCTTCTCTTCACATAAAGGCATTTTTTTAAACAACTTCATGAATTATTGTGTTGAGCTGACAACAGCTTTAACCATTGGGAAAGAATGACAACACTGAATCAATCAGAAATAGTCAGTTGAGAGTGAGGAGAACATTTCTGTCAAAAAGGGAAAACTGTACACAGAATGGGCAGTATGTCATGACTACTGATACATTTTGCAATGGTTTTTTTTATCCCTTTTTTCACTGTTGACCCTTAAACTTATTTGAGAATAACAGTAATGCATGATAAAATAAACTCCTGTTATAATACATTCTATAATGCATAAACATACCTGGCTGCTTGGCATCATTTGGCTTGATACAGCGCACATAGGATGGCTCTTTAGACATGAGGATCTCCATCAGTTTCATCAGGCTGTTTTTAAACTGTGTGGCAGCCTAAATGATAGATACGCATGAAACTATGGGAAATTATTTCTTATTTTTATCTGTGCATATTGTTTTGTGTCAGAGAGAGAAAGAGGGAAAAAAACAGAGCAGTCACAAGTTTCTTCATCATCACTCGTACAGCTACTAAATGACTAAGTAAGTGGGAAAAAAGAGGGAAAGGGAGGAGGGAAAGCGAGAATACATTTTACCATCTCTGGACGCTTCTGGTCTATTACTTCCTCTCTGTGGAAGCAGTGACTTAGGATCTGGTTGTTCGACTGGCACATGACCTGAACAGTGATGAAACCACGCAACCACATGTCAACACAGTGGGCCCTCTCTTCCTCTTCACTCAAGCAATAGCAAAAGACAGACAAGTTTGTAAAGGTTGCATAAACAGACAAGGTCGACCTTGTTTGTTTTCATAATGCTCACCTCTTTCAGGTTCCTGTTCAGCAAATCGTTGTTTTTGTCCAGGAAACCTAAATGAGATGAATATAAATAATGCAATTTGTCATTAGTGGGTTGTGGAGCATGCTCTGTAATAAGTGTCACCACTTGCAAGGCAATGAATGCATGAATAAAAATAGTCTACGGGTTGATCTAGTGGTAAATAACAGCTTACCATTGACATTGTAGTTGACCTCACCAGCATAATGCAGAAGTCTGAACTCCTCTCTACTCATTACCCTGCGAGTTTTTCCATTTGCCAACTTGTGCCTGAAAGATATAAATACACAGTAACATACAGTACATAGGTCTACTGATATAAGAAGTAGTAGTTAGAGTCGTTGTACTGTATATCAAAATAATAACTGATATAAAATGCTGCTTACGTGACAAAATGGGGATGACTGCCCAGTGAATCCTCCAGTTTCTCTAAAAAGGAGACATCACAAGTCTCTCCAGGTCTCAGGCACTCCTCATCCTAAAAGACAACCACACTATATAAGTTTACCTACAATGACAGTGGGAAATTTAACACTAAAGGTAGAGACACACACATAAACTAGGAGTTTTCGTGCCCACCAGAATGGAGATGATGCCTTTGTGCTTCTCCTCTATCAGGTCACAAATGATCTTGTTGTCAAAGTACTCCACAGTCTCCCACTGAAAGTAAACAACATAATGTTGGGTTGGCGTGGAAATATTGATATCAGTATCAAACTTGCATGTATGTGTTTGAATGATGGACTCACTGCAATTCCCTCTGTCTCATACTCTTCCTGCTCAGATCTGAGGGTGAGTTCAATGAACAGTTGTTGGAGCTTCTCATTGCAGTAGTTGATGCAAAACTGCTCAAAACTGTATGAAGAGGCACAGGAAAAATTATGCCAAATGAATGCTGGAGATATATAGTATATATAGTATAGAGACAAGAGAAGTTACAGCTGACAAAGAATTTGGTTTACAGCCTGTGTTGAGAGGCAGATTTAGGTACAAGAGAAAAAAGGAAATGCATATTACTCATACCTATTGGTCTGTAGGACCTCAAAGCCATAGATATCTAGAAGACCTATAACGGAGGAGCCTTTGCTGCTGTGGTAGACTTCATCCTGTGTAACACATGAAGTAAGAATTATAAATCAGAACCTAGAACATCACAACTACTTTAAGGAATTTCCATTACTGTCATTGACATGTTAACAAGATGGAGACAACACCTTCAGAGCAATTGACTGGTTGATCTTCTCCACCAACCAAGTGAAGGTGCGGCCATACACAGCCTTGGCTAAGGCATCGCGGGCAGATACTGCCTGCTCAAAATTTAGTGGGCTGATCATCTGCAATGCACAAAGTATGAAGCAAATTATAAAGTTACACAATAAACACCAAACAAGATAAAACTATGCAAAAGAAGGACAAAAAGAACATCACCTCTTCTCCCTTTGCGGTGAGTTTCTTGTGAGTGAGAGCCTCCCTGAGGGCTGAACCATCGACACCCAGCAACTGGAAAAAAAGACATCTGTTCTCAATGCTTCCTTTTTTTCTAAGTGTTTGTTCAATTTTGAACATTCAGTAATACTAGGGAGACTGTTCTGACCTTTGCAAGATTTGTTATCTGAGTCTCAGTGGTGATATAAGTTTCTCCTTCCTCCCCTTCCCCAAACTGAGTGTTTCCCAGATGGAGAACACTGCCGATGACATTCAGCAGTTTCTGAGGTCAAACACAAGAAAAACAGTTAACAGCAATATTAATGATGAACAGTTTGTTTTTTAAGCAATTTGACATGTTTGAAGTCAATACAAGGATCACTGAGAATATGATAATTAACATAGCCTACAAACATGAACAGAAACACTGTATTTTTTGGATCCATGCAGAATTGTCCTGAATGCTTTTATGAAGAAGAGAAATGCTATGTGATTTTTGGCAAATGTAAAAAGAAAGAGTGACTTCCCAGGATAACGCAAATTCTCAAAGCATTGCTTAGCTTGGATCCACTCCAATGACTCTACAGTTTAAATGTTTCCACTTTAATGTGGTAAATGTGGTTAAGCAGAAAATGTGACTGAAAAACAAAACATCCGTGTTACCAACTGCATTCAGGCGACTATGACTCAGCGGTGTGATTGTACTGACCTGCACTTCTTCTTCAGTGAAGCCAATAACAGACAAGGCATTCATCACAACTTTCCAATTATTCTTGTCACTGATGGAGCTGACTCTAGGACAGTTTCCCTAAAAGGAGAATTTAATATTAGGCTACACCACAACTGGCAATATAATTTCACAGATTTCTGTTTGCAAACAAGTCATTCACCAGTGCAATCACACCACACACACCTTGACCAGATACTGGTAGCTCTGAGGGTTTCTTTCAAGGTCCAGCATTTTAAGCAGGTCGTCATCCCCCCCATCCAGAAGCTGATAGAAGATGTGAAAGTTCCTCTCCCCGTGGTTCTGATGTACTACACGAGATTTTTCCAGCAGGTAGTTTAGGATGTGACCACCTACTGGTGCACCCTATGGAAAAAGATGGGAGCAGATATTTAAAAACAGGTTTTGTACTCAACAGAATAGCTAAACTAAAATGTGATGTTATCTGTATGGTGTAAACACATTATTTCTATAAAGAATGACAAAGGAGGGAGTGTTCACCCTGAAGTCAAACTGGACATCCATGTATTTTCCAAAACGGCTGGAGTTGTCATTCCTTAGTGTTTTGGCATTGCCAAATGCCTGCACAAAGCAGGAGAGACAGGAAATTAATGGGGGAAGTTAAATTAAAAGCAACAATAGAATAATAAAATCAAACAATCAAGACGGAACACTGAGTATTTACAAAACACAAATGTATAAAGGTTAGTTAGATTTTTCCGATCAATCAGATAGTAGCATATGCTGCGAAAGATAACTTCATCTGAATTTACTATGTTTGTAAATGTAATACTGGCTGTTCAGTTTAAAAGGTTAAATACCTCCAGAACAGGGTTGGACTGGAGTAGGCGGTCTCCAAGGGCGGCCATGTGATCATTGGTAGGGCAGGTGACGGCATAGTAGAGGAGGATCTTCTTTGACGCTTCTGTTTTACCTGCTCCACTCTCGCCCGATATGAGAATACACTGATCCTTCCTCTCAGTACGCATGGCCCGGTAGGTGTTGTCTGACAAGGCATAACTAAGGGAAAATGCAAGAACAGCATAAGCTACTGTTTAACATAATATTAAATCACTGTAGTGGAATACAGTGCAAGAAGCAATGCAGTGTACAAACATTTAACATAAGTGATCAAATATTTTATTTTATGATTCATTTAGGTTGGGCTGATACTACAAACAGAATTTTCATAATTATAGTGAGAGTTTTGTGGCTCATTGATGGGATGGCAATTGACAGTGGAGAAGTTTGGTAAAGAAAAACATGTCTGAGAACAAAGAGGGACTCACATGTGAGGCGATATTTCGTAGAAACTGACCCCTCTGTAGCGTTCCATCTGCGGCTTGGAGTAAATCTCCAGCTCTTTGTAAGGGTTCACTGACACCAGCACTGAGCCAATATATGTCTGTGCCAAATATTAGCAGAATGGACAACATGTTAAAATATGTGCCACTGCAACTGAAATGTTCTGGAGCATACTGTGTGAAGACAGGTGGTTTTATTACATAAATGAGGTTTTCTCTAAAGCGTCGGCGCAGGTTCTCTATGAAGGCTGCTTCACTGTTGTAGTTTTCCAGCAAGACAAAGTCCTGCACTCCGACTCTGTCCCGGGCAGTCAGAGCGCTCTCCATCACCAGACGCACTCTTCCTTCAACATCCACCTCCTACAGGAAGAAAAACAGTTAGACCATTCAGCACTACTGCAAATTATTCTAGTTCACTATCTGTGGGCATCCTGTGTTCCAACAACAAGTCTCTGGATGACCCATGAGTGGTTTTATTAAAAAGAAAGAGAAAAGATTCCTGCTCTGACTGATAACCTTCCAACAGATGTAATTACACTGTTCACAAGCAGGGGGCACAAAAGACCTCTTTCCATTTCATTTCATGCAGTTATATGTATCCCCTTAGAATTAACAATCTGGCAAACAGCTGGTGTTCAGCATCACAATAATTGCATAAGATATTACAAAATAGAATCAATTTATAAGGAGGGACAAAAAATTAAAATCTCTAGACAAATGGCTCAATACTTATTGACCACATCCACAAAACAATCCTCTAAACACACCAAGTAAGAACAGCTCCAGAGTGTCTTGCCAAGATTAAACAAGGAAGACATTTAAAGAATCCAAATGATAAACAGACAGAGTAGATTCTTGTATAATGAGACAGTGAGATGGTGTGTAATCGTGTATCTACCGTACACACAGCTCTAAATATCTAGATGGGCTTAAAACCAATGTGACTAGGAAAAAAGTGTGTACATGTCAACCCCACTGTGATGGCAAACATTATAGTACAGACTGATGATAAATATCAAGACACACAAAGCAGTGTGAAATCAGTGTGCTACAGCCCACCAGCTGTACTCTACAGTTTCAAAGATACATTTATGAGAGAAGCCATGCTGTTTTTCTTTAAACATCAAAAATAAAGAAAAACAAGCAGAAAGTGGAACAAAGGGGCTAGACTTCCATTGGGCTTCTGTTTTTCTTGAATGCAAGAGCCTCTCTGGGGTCTCATTTGGCTGGTTAATACCGGTAAAAGGTCATTATCTCTGAGCACTAGGATGCAGGAAAATCCTTTAAAAAAAACAAAGAGGACAAGAGTGGAAGATAGCCAAACAGCGAGAGCAAAGGAAAGTCACCGGACACTTCCACTGCAGCCCCTCCTCACTGCTTCACCTTGGAGTATTGTTCTCCCATTCCTGCAGGTGGGCTTTCTACATACAGTAATTACAGTTCACAGTCAGATTTTCCAAAGGATACAACTGAGGAATGTCAGGGTCAGGTTTGGGCCAGGCGTTCAGTATATGCCACTAAATGTTTCTATGCTATGTGTCATCAGATGTGCATGCTTTTATATCATGCACTGAGGATATGTGGTTAGTTGAGTGCCAAAAATGAAATCTGCACTTGTGTTAATAACTGAGACAAGAAGAGGATACAGTGAAGATACATTTCTGGCCAAATGCAACATTTCCCATAATTCTTTCACAGTCTGTCAGCTTAATATGAAACCTATGTATGAAACGTGGTTCATGGTATGTAGGGGGATTCTCCACTCAATTTAGTAACTTGGATTGCAGAAGAATATTTAAGCTTGGTTGAGGTTGTGCATGTGGTTATAGCCTGTCATATATAATGTCACGTTACCATAAGCTTGCACGTCATAATGTGCGTTCGGCATTTAAATTAAGCTTTCATATTCACAGTAGGGGATTGCCATTGACCAGCACTATCTGGTTCTCAGTTCAGACAGACTCCTTTCATTCCATCTTCGGATCTCATTACCTTTTAAGTGAATCTCTGATGTTTTTCAGATGTAGCTGCTGTACTAACAGTGTCTGTGCAGTATCAATGTCTATCATGTCTTAAACACCCAAATCTTTGCAATTGTCTTTGCACTGTTTGCACTGACTCACATCAGACTTTCCATACAAACAAAACACAAAATAAAACAAAACAAAACCCTGGTTATTCATACAACTCATAACACAGCAAACATTGTTTTGAGTCTCAGAGCAGTCATGAGTTACAGTTTTTAGGTTCACCCCAGGAATTGAATCACATAACATGCGGAAAAGTTTAACTTTTAATGGAGAAGCCTCATCCAAAACTTCTTTGCTTTCAAAACATGGAAACACTGTTACTGTGGTGGTTACATAATCTTAAAGGAGGAAATTTTAAAGGAGGTAGCAACGCTGTGGCTGAGGTGTGTTAAGGGTTACAGGACTGGGATGAAGGTTTCTTTGCAGTTAATCTTTGCAGTGTTCAGTATAAGCAAGTTGTAGTGTACTCTGCAGTTTTGTATTGTAGTTGCTTCAGCAATGACAACCAGTGAGACTTGGCTCTAGACCCCGTGACTAAGCTCTGATGGGCCAACTACATTCGGATTGTCTTCCTTATAAGGCATACACCACCACTCTGTCCCAGGGTGAGCTGCTCTGGTACCACAGCTGGCTCTCCACCACTGATGTGCCATTAGTGTTTATGGTGGCAAAATACCAAGTTTATCCTCTTTGGACTGCTGAAGTTGAAGCCCATACAAAAACCCAAAATACAGAATGACTCATAGGCATGCACAGAAAAAAAGACTCAAAGTGACTCATTGTTCTGTTTTGCTTTTCCCTCTTCAGTGTCTCCATGAGGGACTGCTGGATCACGGTTTATGCCTTACTGTATGACCAGACACACACACACACACACACACACACACATTAAACCCAGTCAGTGTGCAGCACCAAATGTAAAAACACAACAAGAAGCATCATGGTAGCCCGGTGCTTACCCTGCCTTGGTACCTCATCCTGTCCTGTTGTTGTTAGAAGAAGGATGAGCTGGTGGTTCCCCCCCAAGGCTGGTGCTCCTCCTCCCGTATCAGACCAACTCCTCAACTGTATCTTCTCATCCACATTTGCCCATGGGTGACAGAATGTGGCACCTTATCTTCTTCTCCTCTCCCCGTCAGTCCCTCTCTCACTTTCGCTCAGCCTTAGTTGCTTTTCCTTGTCTTTCCTCCTCTTCGTCTGGCTCCCCTGTGAGGACAAGCACTCACACTCAGGCTAAAACACAGACAGCCCCTCTTGTTTATACTGTCAATTCATTCTCATTTTGACAGGTCATGTAAGTGTCAGCCTCTCCCTGGATCCCTCTCCTTCCTTCTAAACTATAGGCTACTGCACGAAACAAGGGCAGGAACTCCTCACACACGTCACACAACTGGATTAAAAAAAAAAAAAAGTCAAGGGAAAGTATGCTGTTGAATAGTGCCAAAAGAGCTGGAGAAGCAGAAAGCTGGAAGGGTTTGGAAAATTTTGCTAAGAGCCTCAAACTACAAACATATAATCACTGAGCGACTATATAAAACGAAGAAGAAAAAAAAATCACATGATCTTGGTACATTCTTTCTCTCATCCCCTCCTTGTTTAATTTGCTCCCTCCCTTTTCTCCCACAAGTTGAGACTGATTCACATGGGATGCGAGTTATGGAAGTGTTTCATCCGCCACACACCCTCCCTCCTCATGGCTGTCCTCCACTGTGGATAAAATAACAGTCATTTTCTCCACATGCTTGATTTTCCTGCTCACAATCATAATGCAACTCATTGTACATTTGAACATATCATTGATTATACATGTGCTGGCTGCATTGATCATCATATTCTTCTCTTCTTGTGTTCCCTCCAATTTTTGATATATGTGGCAGGTGAAGTGAATGCCTCTTGACAAGAACAGCGCCCTCCTCTGGTTCTTCTCATTGTTTCTCTCACCCCATTTTCCCTTCACTCCATGCCTGACTCTTTCCCTTGCCAGCATCATCAAATATCTAACACTGAGGAATCTGAATAATGCTACCCAGATGGAAGAAGTCTTGCTCTTTTTCACAATCTCTCACTGTCTCAGTAGTGCGTAAAACAAGAAGAAAATAATGTCCACGCTGTTCTCTCTCTACCACGACTGTATGTAGGTGGTATGCAAAAATAGGGATGAATTGAAACAATTATTAAACTGTTTAAAGGATCTTGTACCAGTTATAACTGTTGCTCCGCCCCTTTTACTATATATGTCCACCCCTCACTGAACATTTTTTTTCACTCAACTGTTTTCTCACAGCTTTCCTTTCTGAAAATGAACTTTCCATGTTCCCTCAGTTGTTGATTTTTTGTATGAGCTCTTTTCACCCCAGCGTCACCTCATATAATCTATTACTGCATGTCAATTTAGGGGCAAGTATCAAAAGAACCTCAAACAATGAGTCGATACTTGATCATTTGGTTGCATCTGAAAAGCTGACTGCAGCAGAGTGGTGGGTATTGTTGTGTTCCTCTATCAACGCCAAACAGTACAGTGAGGAAATATTCTGTTCAGGGGGTTATGTGACTTCAGGATACACGGTAATCTTTTGAAGTAAACAAAGAAAAATTAGGGTTATTGAGAGCAATTGCGATTATTGTTAGGGCCAATTTATGAGAAGAGTAAGTTGAGTAGGCTAATGAGTGCATTAGAGTTTATGTTCACAGAAGCACTGTGCATCTATGTCTCGCCACCAGGCTCTAGTTTCCCTCATCTGGGTGTCATATGGGCCTTGCCTCACCTGCGACAAATTTGGCAAGGAAGACCCCCCAGATGTCCTCAACAATATAGCTCCCAGGATCACACGGACAACAAGATCACTAAATGCAAAACATTTATGTAGAGCTTCCTAAACAGTCTCTCACATTCACTATTCTGTATGTTGATAACTTTTTAAAGCCAAATTGTAGTATTTCAGAGTAACCTTATAAGTCCATTTGAAATTTTCTGAGGTTAAAGCCACTCAAAGGCGTCTCACACAGTTTGTGTACGTAACCAAAGGCGTGTGGAAAACATGAGGGCACTCCCCTGAAATATCTGGTTCCCTTAATCTGTATGCATTAACAACATCTGGTGCGGACTTACTGCATGCTTAATTAAACTTGAGTTGGATAGAAACAACTGTAGCGTCCATCTTCAGCACCTGAGCTCATGATGCATCATCCTGAGTTGTTTTTAAATCACTGTTCCTATCTTTGTTCAGCGGTTCCTGTAAGAATGATTTCCTTCCTAGCTGTTTCCTGATCTTCCATCAAGACCACTTTGTGTGCATGGTAACATCAACCTGATTTAACTGTTTGGCCTCCTCAGTGAGTTTAACATGCAGAAAATCCAATGTGCTATGTGCGATGAACTGGGGTCTAAAATTTGCCAAAAGTCACTACACCTACTGCTGTCAAACTCAATACCAAACCACTGTAGGATGTAAGACTGAAAAATGCACAGTGATATCTCAAAAGTCTCTTCCCTCCTTGAATGATTTCTTGCTTCGCAGATACAACTCTCTGCCTGACTTCAATTTCAGATAATTACATTGAAACTTTAAAACTAATTCTGAACATCTGACATATTATGGATGAAATCCAGAAATCCCAGCATAACCTACTTGTCATAAACTGGCAGCGTGTGTACTTAGTCTAAGATGTAATGGTTTTCCCTCATTTTGCACACTGCTAAGCTTTTCCAAGTCAGTGCAATAATGAATCATACAGGAATGATGACTTATTTGGGTGGGGTGGAAAAATGGGACGCTTGTCTCTCTTCTCTCTCTTTTCTCCAACTCTCTCTCTTTGTCACACGTAGACCATATATATGTGACAGAGTTTATAAGATATGGTATCGCCTCTCTTCTTGCCCCTTTTACTTGTGCTGCAATATGTATGCTTCAGTGTAATGCTATTACTCAGTTTTTATACATATTTTGTATTATGTGTTACATGAACTAGGCTCTCTGACTGTTTATGTTCTTGGTAGAGATGACACTTTCCACCTATTGTCCATCTGCACTGAACTCCCTCAGCACCCGTCTGCTGTCCCTTTCACCCCATTCTCACCTTTATCACCTCTCATCCCCCATATCCCTGTTACACCGCAAAAGCTACTTTATAAATTGACCAAGGTGTAAAACAAAACCACATCAATCATCAAGCTGTGGACACACATTTGTACGTGTCACAGGACTTTTAAAAAAAGAAAAAACATGAAGGAAAAAAAGCTTTCTATTAGGGATGTTGTGATTTACACGTCCTTGTTCTGTTGATGGGGAAAAACCAGAGTCAATGTAACTTCCTGACTGAGACAAAACAAGCATGAGTTTATCACTACATCAGCCCCGCTTTATATTCTAATTTATAAGGAAGGATTATGGCTCTGCCTAGTGGTGGTAATAGCAACTGCACTGAAGAGACTCGCTGCTGTT
>JANJYP010034575.1:0-12422 GCA_024605115.1 Rastrelliger brachysoma
TGTGTTCTGTTTTTGTTGGGGGTCATCCAGCCTTCCAGATGGCCCTCTAAATGGAGTGTTATGAGATGCAGACTTTTAACGTAGTGGTAGAGGGACTTTCCCAAAATCCATTGCAAACTGACACCATACAAGATGAACATAGCTACCAGTGCAATGAAAGAGGTCCGTAAATGTGTCTTTACAAATGATCAATCCAAAAAATTAGTTTAAATCTATTGGAATATGTAAGAGAAGGACTGGGAACCTCTGTCAGGTGCAGCCTCATTGCTGGTGTGTTATGCATGTGTCATCATTGACTACTGATGATGAAATGAGTGGTGTCCATTTCCAGGTTCAAAGAGCTCAACCCCTACCCCTTATGGCTCCACTTTGAGGGATCACTACCAATGGAGGGCACTCCAAAACAAATGGTAGGGCAAAGGGAAGGCAACTGGGACTGGACCAACTGAGAAACAAGTCAGCCACTGACTAGTCTACTGAGCTTATTAGTCTTTAGCAAGCAGGCGTTGTAATTTAATTTTAAATCTTGGTATTAGTGGGCCATTGTGTCTGTCCCCTCCACTGGAGTGTTTTCCTGTATTCAGTGGAGAGAGCTCTCAGCTCCCACTCTGTTTGGGTGCTAATGGATGGAGCATTATGCAGAAGAACACATCCTCCCACCAGCCATATTCAGAGCACATCCTGCCACTGAAAAGTTCATTATCGGGAAGAAAAAAGAATTGCCACGTCTTTTCCTTGCAGCTGCATTTGTAATGTTTTAAAACCCAAGAGACAAGACCCACTTGCATAAGTATCACAGTCAAAGCCTCAAACACACACGATTAGTGGCATTAGCCAGAAGCAAGTCATTTTGTCTTTATGCTTTGTGTGCCGGTTGTGCATCTCTGTTGTATGATACATCCCACGTATTGGCAGTTTTTTTTCTCCAAGATGAAAAATATTTTGTTTTTATAATGGTTGCATATCTTGGTGTTTCACAGAGAACGGGCTCAGAGCTTTAAAGCAGTCTCAGTGTTACATTTCTGTCTATCTTTGTTCTCATCAAAATGAGGTTTTTGAGCTGGAACATGTGATGTTCTTCAAGAGATTATACCATGCAATAATTTCATAACTCCAGGGAGAAGGTGTAATAAACTAGAATAAACCCAGTGCTATAAGGAGTGTAATAACCTCGTGGCCTCTCATTTAGTTTGNGTGTAATAAACTAGAATGAACCCAGTACTATAAGGAGTGTAATAACCTCGTGGCCTCTCATTTAGTTTGGTTTGCTTCCACATTGGTTACAGTATTCTGGTACATTTCCACCCATGCATACACACCTTACACTACTGATATACAACACATTTACACACTTCATTATTTTAGCTTATTCCTTTATTTAATTAAATAAATTGTTTTGGCCTTATCATTGTGTGGAATCTTCCCTTTGTTACAACCTTGAGCCAAGCTGCAGCAATTGGTCATTGGTTTTTATGATCCTGTAAATTAAAAGTGGCAGCATTGCAGGCATTTTGTTTCAAGGCTGCTCAATGCTGGAATTTTCTTTAATATACCTCCTTCAGAGTGCCAAACTACTCTGTGATGAAAAGGACCAGGCATTTAATTTGTATACAGCAGAACCCCCTCTGTCAGTGAGTGTTTCACACAGCTTTCAAAGAGCAAGTTGTTTCTTGTCCTGAACAAAGTGAAGCAAGCACACATTTGGTTAGGATAGCAGTACAGAATGTCCCCAACACCTGCTAATGCTTTTCATTCTCTTGGGAGTGAGAAAGACACTTTACTTGAAAGGTTGGCAGAGAAATTGGAGGCAGGAAATGATGTTGCTGTGAACTGGCAGAGCAGGAGAGCAGGCGCTTATAGTAGCAGAGATCTGAGCTAAGAGGGTATGTCTCTAGTTTGAGGCTGGCGTGAGTGTACGGGCACAAAGGAACATTTTGACCAGACAAAGCTGCATTCTGTCCCATTCACTTAAATCTGACGACCTCTCAAAGGCACAAGTGACCANTGGGCACAAAGGAACATTTTGACCAGACAAAGCTGCATTCTGTCCTATTCACTTAAATCTGACGACCTCTCAAAGGCACAAGTGACCAATTTGATTAACAACTGAAGAAAGACCAACATGAGTGATGTGCAGTTAAATATTTGATCAAAAAGAAGCAATTGCATGCACAGTATGTTGTAATTTCTAATTACCACATACATAATAGATAGTTCCTGTTGAGAGGACAAAAATAAGAAACCAGTCATGTCAGCATTAATTCTAAATTATTTTTAAACTTGATAAAGTATGAAGTATTTTATTAAGTGTATGTATCTTTCTGAATTGAGATGCTTGTGATATGTGAGAGTGTATTGGGCACACATGGATGTATGGATGTTTAGAATATTGAATGGATAAATTATTTCTTGTCTTTGTATTGTCTTTGCTCACCTGCCCAGGGACTACGGTGGAAAATAGCTATAAGCTAAATCTGGTACAAGGCATCTCTTCTGAGGCTAAATGTTATCTTGTGCATTGTCCCTGAAATAAATAAAATTAGTATTATTATTATTATTATTAAGATACAGTATCTTTTGTTTGCACAGCAGTTGAACCCTGAATGCACAAGACTAAGCACCTAAGCACTTTGGGTATTTAGCTGTTTTCTTTTGAAGTGATCTCACATTGTGCTGTTCATCCCTGTGATCTGCCTCGATTGTTGCACTATGTTTTTTGTGATGAATGGGTATTTTTATATTTATATAGTAACTGGATCCAACCAATAATTAGTTTTGACTTTGACTTGATAATATTTGGCCATCAAATGCAGTATGTTCCACTTCTTACATGCTTATGTTAAAAAAAGGCTGAGCGGAAAAGTCTGTGTACATGTTCTCTCATAATGATGTTCAGTCTGAATGTGTCTCGCAGCACGTAGACCCACTTACATCTTGTAAAAATGACAAACGCTCCACAGAGGCTTAACGTCCCCAGCTACCACACCAGCACCCTGTAGAAAACTGCATGAACAAGCACAGTTGAGTTCCAGCTGCTGGATATAGGTCAGTAATAATATCAAAGCATGACTCAGAGAATCCATTGCTCCCACTGAATTCAATCAACACGTGTTTATCTGCACTGAGAAAGCAGCCAGACTGCAGATGATTTAATTTCACCAATGTAGTCATGTGAGTTAAAGGGTGTCTTTCGTTATTTGATTAATCTTTTCTGTGTTCCATTGCCATGTGTTTAAAGTTGGAACATTTTTTCCATTAATATTTCATCTAAATAAATCCTGTGGAATGTGTGCACACATGCATGCAGCAAAGAACTTCCTGTCCTTCATTGTTTTTGGTAGTGAGGACCCCCATTGCACTGGCTGTGTGTACAAAATGCTCTTTTCCATATACTTACTCTCTCAAAGTGAACTCTTCACCCACTGCATAGATGCTCATGGTCTCCACAGACTTGATCTAAGTATTAAAAACCACAGCACTATGTAAGAACATGACAGATGTACACATAACCATGTTCTTTTCTTTCTTATTGGTCTCATGTGTATTTTGTCTTTTCCTTTACAAGTGATATTGTATGTTTCTCAGATACCCAAACACTCCCCCAACATAGATATCATCTGAATAAATATCCTTTCCCTCTTTGGCAGCAAAAACTGTGAATAAAACAATATTAATTAATCCCACAAAAGGTTTTTTGAATGAAGCTTTGTGTGTCACTTAAGTACTTGAGAGTTGGAATGCTGGCAGAACAGGGTGCTGAGTTGGCACAAGCCTCTGGCACTCCTGGACCCGCTCTCTTCCGGTTTTGGCCCGCTTAGCTGTTTGTTCAGCAAATGTGAACTAAAAGCGAGTTGCCCCTCAGTTTCACAAATGCAGCAGCTCAAACGCTCAGACACCATAAGTACATACATTCTAGTCTGCGCAAAGGGATGAATTCTGATTTAGAAAAGTTTTTAATCCCAAATAGTCTGTTTTACACCGACAAATGTAACACTCACACTTCCTTATTTAGGACTGCAGCTAATGATCATCATTGATTAATTTTCTGAATATTTTCTTAATTAGTCAAAATTCATATTTTAAAGGGGACCTATTATGTGTCAATTATCAAGTATACATAGCACCTTCACCTAGCACCAACTCTTGCTTTTGTTGACTATATGTATGTGTGTCTGTGCTGTACTGATGTTCTGTGTTTCTTGTCTTGTTAAGCGACCTTGGGTTTTGTGAAAGACGCTATAGAAAATATATTATTTGTTGTTGTTGTTGTTATTAAGTGTTAGGACATTGTTTAAAAATAGCATTCACAGGTTTTGAGGTCACAGTGATGTCTGAAATTGCTTTTGTGTGGCCAACAGTCTTAAAATGTTAACATCTTCAGTTAATTACCATACTGTGTTTAAAAATTTTCACTTTTGAGAACCGTTACATATTCATCCATTTTTTCTCTAAATATTATTAATTGATTGTGCAGATAGTTGGCAGTGGATGCAGCTCTGTCTTGGTTTATGTTCTACCCTCTTTGCAAGTGTTACCTAATGGTATCAAACAAAAATAACCTTGAAGGCCTTTAGAGCCCAGGACCAAGAAAAATAGGGCACAGTAAAAATCACTTATAAATGTGGTGATTCTCGGACATGTCGTAATTACTTGCAGAGTGAGCTGGTGAGCCAAACTTCTAGTTAGCAAGCTGGTTCAGTTGCTAAATAAATATCCAATTAATTGATTTTTGGTTTTAAAAAAATGTAGCACCAAACTGAAAGTCAAAATGTCACTGATCTAGGCAATGAATGGTTGAAAGCTAAAAAAAAAACCACTTCTGATCTTCTGCTACACTATGAACCATCCAGACCTCTCAGGTTGTCTGAGGCGGGTCTACTTTCTGCCCCCAGAATCAATATTAACCACAGAGAAGTGGCATTCTTTTTTTTCAGCTGGTCTGAAGCAAACACATTTCTTTTAAATTCAGGCTAAAGACGTTTCTGTTTGCTGCCTTTTATTAAATCTTAAACTGCAGTAACTTACTCTCCTGTTTTATCTCATACTCCAATTTACCATTTTTAATTATATTTAAATATCTTTGTCATCTGTTGCTTTTACTCTGTCTTGATGCTTTTCTTTTTTTTACACAAGGCTCTTTGGATTGCTTTGTTGTTTTGTTTGACAAACTCATGTTGACTGTCCCACAGCTGACTCCTTTTTTCTTCTCCCTGCACAGACACACGTTCTGGCAGTATCGTAAGGAGAACCCTCAGACCAGAGTGGGTGAGCCTCATCCTGAGGGCCTCCCTGGCTTTAACAGTGGTGTAATGTTATTGGACCTTCATGCAATGAGGACCTCAGATCTCTACAACAAATTGCTGAAGCCCAATAATGTGGCCCAACTAGCTGACCAGTACCGCTTCAGGGGCCACCTTGGGGACCAGGACTTCTTCACCATGATCGGCATGGAGCATCCTGAACTGTTTTATTCCCTGGCCTGTGGCTGGAACAGACAGCTGTGCACCTGGTGGAGGGACCACGGATACGGAGATGTGTTTCAGTTGTATTACCGCTGCGATGGACCCGTCTACATTTACCACGGGAACTGTAACAGCCCCATACCAGATGACTGATGAACGGAATGGACTCCTAATTTAGGAATGAGAATTATGACTATGGCCATTCCCCTTCTTGACCATTACATCTCTGCAGTCACACAATCTGCCTCCTGCTGGTCAAGGATTTCAATAAAATGTTGTATTTGTTTTGGGGCCAAAAGACCACCAGCAACATTATATACAAAATGGTGCAATTGGTGCCAGTATTTAATTCATTTGATAAAGTAAACCTGTCCAGATTTTTTGGGTAGTTAAGCAATTCCTGACAATACAATACATAGTCGGAATCGTAAATAACTGAAAGGCAATGGAGTGGTGCCCTAGTGAAAAAGTGCTGCGCTCAGCTGCAATCACAAAATACATGGCAATGCATAGACAACAGGACAATGCAGGGGTGCACAATGCCAAAGAGTAGTGCAGCACCCAGCTGCAGTCACACAAAGCATAATGCGTTAATGATCAATAAATACATGGCTCTCAAAACAATGCAGTGTGCATCATGTAAAAAAGTGCTGCACACAGCTGCAATCGAACAACAAGCAACAAGCAAATACTGGACATAATCAGTGTAATTTAAGAGTAACCATACAATGCAGTGGTGCACTCGGACACCAAGGTAAATACATCTAACTAGAAGAAGGGAAATATTGTGCATAATCCAAAAGAAATTAAACATAATTGACATTGTGAGAAAATCTTTCAAAAATAAAACCTGTCTAGACTAGACCAGCAGGTCCTCCTTCCTTATAACACCTCTACACATATGCTTGAGGCACTAAAACCATGAATTTTTGAGTTGGTTGTTTATTTTAGAGTGTAATCAATGTCGGATTGAAGCAAAGCTTAAAACAGTTGCTATTATATTTGCTGGCTCTACCAGAAAGTAATTACTTTTATTCATGGAATAAGATGTCTTGATGGTCAGTAGTGCCTTTCTGACCACCATTCTCTCACAGCTGGTTTGAAGGGACAAGCAGTTTTTACCATTTTAGCTTTCAGCTGGACTGTTAAGTTAGCCGTACCATGCTGCTGTGCCATATCTGTTAATGCTTTCCAATGTTAACATGATTTCAATCCCCACAAAAAAAAAGTGTGAGCCAGTGGGGAAAAGTGAAGTCTTTTGAGTGAGCATGATCATGTGGACTCTCATTTTAAATTGTTATCCATCAGTATGCTTAAAAGAATGTACATGCTCAATTTCTCTATTGGCAACAATAGAGAAATTGTTGCCAATAGAGACAGTTTTGATGGGCTCTCGCCTCCTTTAGTCATAAACCATTTGGTTTTATCTGTGTTAAGAATAAGTTGGTGGTCCCACTAGACCTTAAAAGTAGCATTGTCTTCGTGGTACACTGAGGGGCAATCATCTATCCTCAGCAGGCCTAATATGGTTGTCACCTAAAAATGTAATGACGCAATTATTTGGAAGGCCGGTTCTGCATTTGTTTATATATAGTGCAAATAGGATGGGAGAACTGATGCTTGCTTGAAGCACCCCCAGAATATAAATGCACATATGTGATAATTCAGTGTCAACAAGTGTGCTTGTTGGTCTTTATGGACAAACAAACAATTCTTACTCTCTTGTATATTCCTCTCTGCTCACACTGCCTCCAGCACAGCAAGCTTTCAGTCCGTAGCCCAAGTTGCCTCTGTGCCATTTTTATCTTCCTGGAAAGCCACACCAGGTGAGGGTTAATCTGTTGCTGTCCACTTCCCACCTCCGTAGCGTGTTGATGACAGGAGGGGTTTGTTTACCACTAGTGGCCTCCATCTTTCTGAAGCCACTTAGGCACAACACATTGCCACAGATCTTTTCAAACGCATCTTTCTTTAGGTGGGATGGTGGAGACTGATAGATGTTGTCGTGACCTGCATTCACAGTTGAGCAATTTTCAGAAGGACTCAAGCAGGAAGGAGTGTGACTGTAGACACTGACCCACTTTTGAGTTTTCTTGCTGTGCTCACTGAACTGACACTCGGATTCATAGAAATGTCAACACTCAATATTCATCTGTCAGGAAATTGTCTGAGGTGATTCACACTTAACACACATATACACACACGTGCATGAAGAGAGAGAGAAGCAGCTGAATGTCCAGCAGCATCAGTGGAGTCAAAGAAAGGTTACTGGAGACACTTGAGAATAAACATTCTTATTTTCAATCAATAAACTTCCATTGAATTCACCCCAAAACTCATCAAGTTAGCAAGAAAAAGACACATTTCAGAGTAAATCTTGAAACATCTTTGATTTTCAGTTCCTGACTGCACTTTAAAATTTTACACACACATGCTATATCATCAAGGATTTGTTGACTAGACATGGTTGAGAAGGTTGAATTTATTTTAGTGTTTACTGCTTTGATGTTTGTTTGTGTTTTTTAGACCAAACCAATGATTTGGACATTTTGGACCCATTAACTATTGATTTATATTCATATATGTTTTTTTCTGGACTTTTATTTTTTATTAGTACAGAGTAATGTACTGTTGCAGTTAATGTCTTAGAAATCATCACCATCTGCAGAAATCTACAGACATGAATGTTATGACAACTAAATTAATTTGACCGTACCTTTGATTAAAAACATTGTTCAAGAAGCATCCCTCACATATCCTTCTATTAAAGTGTCTTTGGATGCGGGTACAATGATTTCTGTCTGCTCACATTTGAATCACTACTTTTACAAATGCAAAACAAATTAAATGAAATAAACTCTTCAATATGATGGGTCAGGGATCATGAGTATATTTAAAAGTTTCATTTGTTTTCATTGTTAAATGGAAAAAAGTGAAACCAGTGACTGTGTGAAAGACGGCAAACCAATCTACACACTTTTGCACTGATATGAAATCAAATAAATTACTAGAAATATGTAGCTAATGGCCTAAAAAAATGCCAAATCATTGGTGTCATCCTTTAAGATATCTTTTTGCATGTTTTGTCAGCTGCTTTTCTATGTTTATTGTATGTATCGAAGTTGTGTTACTCTCACCACTTTTAAACATATACCTTTGTATAATATTGATTAATGCACATAAGTGGAGATTGAAGCTGCAATGATTAATTCACTAGTTGATCAACGGAAATTAATATACAACTACTGATTGAATAATTGTAGTGTTTTTAGGCATGTAGGTCTAAAAGATTTGATGTTACTTTGACAATAAGAAGTTATAATGTCCATTTTTACCATATTCTGACCATTTAAAGACTTGAATATTAATTGAATAATTGATAATGAAAATGGTCAACAAGTGCAGGTCTACTGGAGATACAGTATAAGACAGTGTGAAGAATCTGTGGTATCTTGATAAATATTGTAAAGATAATAATCCTATAGTTACCATAGTAACTCATCCACCAACAGCCAACACACTTTTTCAGGTTTTTGCTTTGGTTTTAAAATGTTTTGTAACTGTTGTGTGCCAGTATGTTGAATGTGGAGTGATACCTTTAAAGGGCTTATAAATGTGTGCAAATAAAATGATACATCTCATATATTAAATATCAACAGCTGAACAGATGTGTTCAGTGTTGAGGTGGTGACATGCCTGTCATTACTATGAAGCAAATATTAAAAGAAAAGCTCTGTTAAATGAATGTGTAAACTCACTGACCTCATAGATGAGCTTCCTGTGTTCCTGTGGCACAAATACAGTAAACTTCCCATTTTGCTCCGATTTTTGTCTCTATTTTTTAAAATTTCTTTTGTGTTTTCTGAAATAAATTATATGATACTTTAAAGTTTGTGTTACTGTTTTATGTAATACACACAAACAGTTCACATGAGAGATTATCTTTTTGGTAGTGTGGTGAGGGGAGAGCTGACAACACTTACATCCTCGTGAAAAGGGATGTTTTGAGTTCTTAAAGGGCTTGAAGGAGCTGGTAAAAATCTATGTATATTAATGGGACACCCTCGTATTTCTCCTTACACAAACCCATGCTTGTGTTTTTGTCTGTTACAAGCTTGACACAACCACAACCTGCTTCTGTCAATCAAATGTACCAGCATTCCAGCCAACACTTAGATAGACAGAAAAAGACATCCATCAGCATCAGACATGACCTCTGAATGTGCTGACATTAAAAAAAAACATTTTATCTGAAACTAAGATATGCTTAACATGTTTCAGATTAGCAAAACATATACTGATTGTGTGTTTGTGTGTGTGTGTGTGTGTGTGTGCATGTGTTTTGCTACTCTGCAACACGGTAATGACAACATACATACAAAAAGATTGGTATAATGTTGTAGGATAAAAGTATAATTCAAGACTTGCATGTGTATTACAAACCTTCCAGTTCTTAATTATTCCCTTACAATTTTGGTAGGAGTTCAATTTAATGAATCTTTTTATTGAGATAGATATCCACCAAACATTTTAATCTGTCTTGTGCAATTTTCTTTTTTTTTCCCTTTAAAAATGAGATATATCCTGAAAACTAAAACAAAGTGAAATGTTAAATAAAAATGATTATTTTAACTGATTTCAAGATACTGTATACATTAGAAAATAGACTCACAGATCTAGGTTCTTTGTTCTTATTATTAATAGCAATATTTTCAAAGTTTTTATAATCACTGTGATATTTTCTGTTAATATGTGCTGGTGCTGTCTTCTACCAATATCTCTGACTCACCTTTACATACACTCCATAGTCAACAGGGCCGCAAAGAAAAGCAAACAGATACAAATGAATTCCTAAAGACCTGAGAAGAATTAAACCTGGAGCTACCAGGAACCCATTAACCTCCAGTGCAGCCATATTCCAGAAATGCAACCTACCCAGAGTGTCCACAAGCATAGTGTGTTCAGTGCTCAGACACATGGCCCAGGTAGAACATGCAGGTCTAGCCTATAGGAAGCCTGAAACATGACTACCACTGAACCAGACTCCCTGACCTAACCCTAAGTTGAAACGTCAAGGACAGATTTTTCAAAGGTTTTATGGACAGATGAAATGAGAGTAACTCTTGATTGACCAGATGGATGGACCTGTGGCTGTATCACTAATGGGCACAGACCTCCATTTTGGGTCAGATGCCAGCAAGGTGAAGGTGGGGTATTAGTATGGACTGCTATTATTAAGGATGAGCTAGTTGGACTGTTTCAGATTAAAATCTACTGCTGTTTTTTAGATATTTGCTTCAAGCAGTGGTACAGGAAAAAGTATACATCGTTCAAGAAGGCCATGACTTTTATGCAGCAGCTCCATAGTATACACTTCATAGCTAGATTTACATTGAATGAAGACAATACACCTCTTTGAACAGTATTTGGGAGGCTGTGGGTTGCTGCTGCACAAAAAGTTGATCTTCAACACATCAAGAAAGTAACAGACTCCATGGATAGAAGGCTGCTCACAGCTATTGAAAAGAAGGATGGTTATATTGGTCACTGAATATTTTTTTAAATGCCAGAAGTGTTTATTTGTATATTTTACACTGTTTACTTCCTATTCTTACTCTAATAAATGAAAATAAACAAGTGAGATAGGAAAATTTTAGTTTTTCATTTAGTTGCCTAATAATTGTGCACACATAGATATTCTTCAGAGAAAGCCAAAATTCATTTTTTCTTACTTAAATATTTAATTTTGAGGTTTATTAACATTTTGGATTGAGTGAAAGCACTGTATTTGCTCAACAATAAAATTAATCTTCAGGAATACAACTTGCCTAATAATTATGCATGCAGTGTAGTTGGTATGCAATGTTCCACTCAAGGGACTGCCACAAAAGCTGCTATACTCATCATTTTACTGACATCTCAATAGTCTGCCCGCTACAGTCAATCTCAAGGTGAGTATCAGCATGAAGAAACAATGTTCCCCGCTGCTTATGTTAGCGTTCACATACCTTTAATCATGTGGCCTCAGGGATCTACAAAGCTTCCTAAATCTTGCAAAAAAGGAGTTTCTAAAATGAACAACAAATCTGAAAAGGGTCTTAACTTTCAGGGGAATAGCACTGGCGATTCATAATAAAGTATTGGTGAAATGAACGAGTGTCATGGCAGATAATGCCTTAGGCTGCACTGTTGATGCCTGTATCCCTCCCATTATATGGATATATGTGGATCTTGAATGGTTCTAAACAGTTTCTGAAGGACTCCAACTCAGTTACACCAAATTTTTTTGGGTGAGTATATGAACATGTTTTATGCTAGAAATAAGGTCCAGGTTGCAAAAACACTGAAATTCTATATTAAATGTAGGAATATTATAACTTTGTGTGACCTGCGATCAAATCCATATATATGACTATATTAAAGCCACCTACAACATTCAGAATGTTACTTTCTGATTCAAGTGTACATTTCTGGTGCAGTATCATGTTAAACAGAATAACACCTACACACAGGAACAGCGCAAAAAGGGCAATATACTGTATGCAAATGTAATGTCTCTGCCTCTGTTTTTCATTTCGCTCCTGCCTTCAAATCCAAGGTTTTACATATGCATAAAGAGACACAAATTAACATGCACTCACACACACCACCATCATCTATGCTATTCTGAGACTGTTTTCCCACTTCTCAGTGTCAGAACAGCTGTAACTTACAAACTTACTAAAGGGAAGATTAAGATGACAGCGGAGGGTCATTTTGTGAATCACCAGTTGATGAAACATAAGCTAAAATGACATAGGAAGAAACTGGGCCACTGACAAAAATAAGCAAAACACCTTCATACAAAAACATATTAAATAGACAAGTTTCAGGTCTACAAGTTTCAGACCTCGGAGACAGTGGCCAAGCAGTATGGAGATGTATGTGTATATATATATATATATATATATATATATATGT
>JANJYP010034607.1:0-11272 GCA_024605115.1 Rastrelliger brachysoma
TAGTATTTCATGAGTGAAGTTAAAAGGGAGTCTGTTGGAGCCAGGGATTCCATAGAGCTGGCACCTGGTGGCCATCAGTGGTGTTGCACTTAAGAGTTGTGTATTGGCTTCAAATTCAGACTGTGGTAATCTGCTCCTTAGTTATATACATACAAGTCTCTTTTGTATGTTACTGTTTATGATGACTGAAGAGGAGAGTGTTGTCAGCTCATGACTGTTAGAAAAATTGTTTATTGGTCTGATTTTTTTTAAAATTTATTTTAAAAGAAACTTGAACTGCTGTTTTTTCAGAATACTGACGTCTGAACTGTTTTCTTTTTGCTCTTTTTATATTTACCATCCAGATTGCTTGGGGCTCTGTGTAGGTGTATCTGTGACCCTCAGCTCAACGCTGCATCTCAGGAGATCCGACCAGCTGAGTCTCTGGGCCAGCTGTTGCTCTTCCACCTCAACTCAAAGTCTGCCCTGCAGCGCATAGCTGTGGCACTGGTGCTTTGCGAGTGGGCTGCATTGCAGAAGGTGAATAAGTTGTTTGGTTTTTTTTTTTTTTTTGTTTTTTTCGTATAATTTCTGAATAATTAAAAATTGCTCAGTTTTCGAATTTGTGTTTATGAACATACCGATATCTGGCATTTAATTTCAAATACTTGTACTTACTTTCCCAATCCTTCCTCTCTCAGGATTGTCAGGTGGTGTCGTCCATGGTGCAGCCTCGCCTCTTGGCCATCCTGTCAGAGCAGCTGTATTATGATGAGATCGCCATCCCTTTCACACGCATGCAGAACGAATGCAAGCAGCTCATCGCCTTGCTAGCTGACGCCCAAATAGACCTTCAAGACCGCCTCAATTGTAGTGTTTTCACTATTGATCAAGCCAATGAGCTGGTAAGTCTAGGTACATACATAAAACCTCTTTGACTTGACTAGATGAAGCAGAAACCTATTCGCCCCTCACTAAATGAATAAGATGCAGTAAAAGAAAAGAGGGTGAGATGATCCCTGAACCAAACCAAACATGATTTAGAAACAGACGAGTGAACAAAAATAAACTGCACATTATGAGTGACCCTGTGTAACTCGCTTTTCTTCCAGTGGGTGCACTAATGGGATGTGGAAAAGGCGATTTCATAATTTGCTAAGATTCATCTTCATAGGGGTGTTAAGCTTCACTGCTAATATCTTATGAAATGTATTACAGAAAGTCTTTTAATTTACTTTCCACGCTGTACTGTGAACATACAGAAATGTGACCTCCAAAGCTGCACTTTGTACCGAGCTATAAAATTTGCATCCAATTACACCTCTAGCTAGAACAAATTGTGCTGGGCAGGGCACCAATAATGCACTATTCTATCTGAACGAAAAAACAAATTTAGTTTGGCACTTCACTATCATCACATTAAGGCCTTAAAGGTATCTGGCTTCCATTATCATCGTCCAGCTCTAATTTGTTTCCTGTCTAGGTCTTCACTTCCTGAACTGACAGTTTAGGTAATGGTTTGGTATCCAGCTGACTGTCATTTTCAAAGGTTAATGGCTACTGCACTCGGTGACAGATTGCTGGCTTTCCAGTCACTCACATCCTCCTTCCCATTTGTTCCCTAGGTAACCACCATCTTCACAGAGGCCACTGCGGGTCTGAACGTGAAGTCAAAGCAGTGGCAGGGGCTGGACAGTAAACGGCAACAGGCCCAATCCACAGTGATGGAGACGAACACCGAATGGCAGCAGCTGCACCTCCGCGTCCACATGTTCATCGCCTGCGCAGTGATTAACCTGCAGGTGCTTCCTGACAAGCTCAACCCTCTGGTGCGGCCTCTGATGGAGGCCATCAAGCGGGAGGAGAACACCCTCATTCAGGGTTACGCTGCCTCTTTCATTGCCAAGCTGCTGCAGCAGTGTGCTGGACGCTCTCCATGCCCCAACCCTAAGATTATCAAAAACCTCTGTGCCTCAGCCTGTGTGGACTCCTCCGTTACCCCCTCATCTGCTTGTCCTGTAACCCCCACACAAGAACCTGCTAAAGGTAACAGTTTAAATGTCTATGTTCTTATCAACATGTAAGCTGCCACTAGCCCATTAATTTACACTTTAAGCATTGTGCTGATCCTGAAAGAGATAACGACCTGAAAACATTCCCCTGTCTCCCTCTTTGCATCATCACCATCTCTCCTTATTCCTTGTGTCATTAGGCAGTGGTTTGGAGAAAGAAGGCATGCATCACATGGTCAACAAAACTCGAGGCATCATCACTCTGTACCGTCACCAACGGGCAGCGTTCGCCATCACCAGTAAGAGAGGCCCCGCTCCTAAAGCTCCCAAAACCCCCACCACAGAGCTTCCTCCTGGCAGCACCATCAGCACAGATAACGATGAGGTGCAGACGCTATGAGACATCACCGTGCTCACATTTACATCATCGTCATATGGACAAACAGGTTGTGTTTACCCAATTTTTTCCTCTTTTTTTTTTTTTTTTTTTTTTAGAGCAAGAAGCCATTTCTTATTCAGAGGAGAGGAGCCGAGTACTCCCTAACAACTGTTGCCAGGCACTTCGGTTCAGACCTCACCAAGTCTCTGCCGTACCTTTGGGAGAACACAGTGGGACCGCTGAGGATGGTGGTGAATGAAAACCAACGCATTGGTATGTTGATTCACTTTGTGAGAGACTAAAAATGTGTCAGCAGCTGGCAGACAGACACTGATAACAGCACATTTCCACACCTGTCCGTTACCTCGGTGCCAACACAGCCACCCAAATCAACACTCTTTAGTGTTTCCAAAAAAAAAAAAAAAGTTTATAAGCAGGTGTAGTTATTGGCTGTTTTACAAGTTGCTAACTCATTTACTCGTTTTAGGCTCAGAATTCCTTTTGCATTAGACTCAGGGTTTCATTCAAACTTAGAAGAAAGTCAATATCTTGTGTTCAGTTATAAGAAAGATTCCATCTTAATCTGTATGTCAATGCTGTTAACTTTATTTAACAAATATCCACTCTGTATCTTAGACTCTTTTCACTGGCTGTATGTAGTCTTGCAAACTGTTCCACTGAATTGCTGTGTGTCTCTCTGTGTTCTAGACAGGCAGGTCCAGCTGGAGAGAGGAGACACTGCAGCTCAGGAACTGGTCAACTCTCTACAAGTGCTGGAAGTCATGGCTGGAGCCATGGCTCATGAGCTCAAACCTCTGGTATGATGTATTGTACTATCTGCACCACCTTTTTTTTTTAGTGAAGTCACCTTGCTAAAATTCTAGTGCTGTGATTGCATTATAGGAAAATGGCACCTAGTCTACACTGCTTCAGTGTGTAAATGCCAGTATCAGAAAATCAGTGAATCAAAACAGCAATTGAAATGTAACAACTGAACGTCTCTCTTTTGTTTTTTCTACTTTAGCTTCTGGAGCACCTTCCTCATCTATTCACCTGCCTGCAGCATCCGTACACAGCGGTGCGTCACATGGCAGCGCGGTGCGTGGGTGTGCTCAGTAAGATAGCCACGTTGGAGACCATGAACAGTTTTCTGGAGTGCGTGCTGCCCTGGTTAGCAGCTATCGAGGACTGCACCAAGCAGGAGGGAGCCATTGAGTCTTTGGCTTGTATCCTTCACACACTGGCACACCTTTAAATGTCTGTAGAATGGACATGTAATGGCACAGTGCATTTTTTAACGGTTATGTTGTAGTCAATGTCATTTTTTAAAAACTTTGCATATGACAAATATATATAGGGATGTATGAGGTCTCTATTCATGAAGGATCCTGTGCTCTGTTATTTCTGGAGTGGATTGTCCTTGACCAACATGTATTCAGGTGTCATGGAGCAGCTGGATGTGGACATCGTACCCTACATTGTGCTGCTGGTAGTACCAGTGTTGGGCCGTATGAGCGACCCCAGCGACAGCATCCGTTTCATGGCCACACAGTGCTTTGCTACACTCATCCGCCTGCTGCCACTAGAGGTAGACCCACACCACTGGATAAAACTAAATCCCTTGATATTCCGCTGATTATTATAATCACGCAATCAATGTTGTTTTGATTTGATTGGCTTCTCTCGTCCTCCAGGCAGGTATACCGGACCCTCCCGCCATGTCCGCTGACCTCATCCAACAGAAGGCCAGAGAACGCCACTTCCTGGAGCAGCTTCTCGACGGCAGAAAGTTGGAAAATTACAAGATCCCTGTGCCCATTAAAGCCGAGCTCAGGAAGTATCAGCAGGTGTGTGTGATGGTTTTCCAGAGTCCACTTCTTCTACCTCCTCAGGCATCAGATGAAAGATGCCCAGCCTGTGTTTGTTTTTGTTTTTTTTTAACACCTTTTTAACAACTCCTGGAACACTTCAGCTCTCTGTGCCTCAGCCATCTCCGTCACTTCCCTGCCAGATCTCAGGAATCAAGTTTTGCTTTAAACGCTGCAGGCCAGTGATGTAGAAAACAGAGATGCTGACAGCAAATAGCTTTCCCTGACAGGAAATTTATGGCAGTGGAATGGAGATGGCGTCTAAGTGCTGGTTCCTTTTTAGAAATGTCGGTAGCTGGCAGTCCTGCTGAGACAAGTCATCTAACTCTTAAATGGAGCAGAGCAGCCATCCAGCTCAAATGCTGCTATCATTGTCGCTTCTATTAGTCAACAAACTCCTCCCGAGTCTTCAGCCTCTCAACCGTAACTCCCTCAAAATGTCTAAAGCGAACTGCAATTACAGGGAATGAGATTTTATTTTTCTAACCCAATGCTTATTTGTCAAGACTTGAGTGCTATTTATTTCCCCATATTTACATGACACAATGAGTACAGATGTTTGCACAGTTTTTTCTTTCTTTCTCTGCTGACATCTTTGTTTCCTCTTGCAGGATGGAGTGAACTGGCTGTCCTTCCTGAACAAATACAAGCTGCACGGGATCCTGTGTGACGACATGGGCCTCGGCAAGACGTTGCAGTCCATCTGCATTCTAGCAGGAGATCACTACCTCAGGTACAAAGCCCACGCAGCAACGTCACCGCTGCCGTTGTGTTTCACTTTCAGCTGCACAGCGTCCTCGCACAGACTCACCTTCTGTCACTTGACAAAATGTACCACACCATGACTCATACAGCTAGTTAGCTCTGGAGCTTCACATCTGCAAAACCTGTTAGGAACACTTTATTCAAGTGATTTATCCAAGTTTCTGATCTCATCTTGATGCATTTGTTCTTTTTAAAGTGTATTAGTGCTCTTAACTTAACCCTTTTTTTTGTATGTTTGGTTTCTTATTCAGAGCACAGGAATATGCCAAGACAAAGGCGGCAGACTGCAGCCCCATGCCTTCTCTGGTGGTGTGTCCCCCCACACTGACTGGACACTGGGTGGATGAGGTGGGCAAGTTCTGCACCAAAGAGTACCTCAACCCGTTGCACTACACTGGGCCCCCTACAGAACGAATGCGGTGAGGAGAATGATTAATGACTTTGTCCTAACTGTGTAGACTTTAAAAACTAACAAGGAACATGACTACATATTTTATGATTTATGAGTTTAATTGAAAAAAATGTAGGAATCCTGAAAAAATGATATAATGCTAATAATCCTCTTCATTTCCAGGTTGCAGCACCAAGTGAAAAAACACAATCTTGTAGTAGCCTCTTACGATGTCGTACGAAACGACATTGACTTTTTTAGGTGAGTATTGTTAAAAATAAAACTCAAGCTGTGTTTTTGGAGGTTAGATGTACCTTTTTTGTAATCTGGATTTCTCTTTTTCTGCTTTTGCAGAAATATAAAATTCAATTACTGTATTCTTGATGAGGGCCACGTCATCAAGAACGGGAAAACTAAACTTTCTAAAGCCATCAAACAGTTGGCTGCCAACTTCAGACTCATCCTGTCAGGAACACCCATTCAGGTAGGGCCGGTCTTTGTTTAAGTATGAATTTTAGTTCCGTTCCTTGTTTGTTCTTTTGAGTCAGAATATAAATATTGTTCCTCTCCTTCCACAGAACAACGTCCTGGAGCTCTGGTCACTCTTTGACTTCCTCATGCCGGGCTTCCTTGGAACAGAGCGTCAGTTCGCTGCTCGTTATGGAAAACCAATCTTGGCCAGTCGTGATGCCAAAAGTTCCTCAAGGGAACAGGAAGCAGGTATGTCTCTCTCTAATAATAAATCCTTGCATTCCATTTCTGTCAAAGATTTTTAAGATTAGAATCCTAACCAAGGTCTGTCCCTCTAGGCGTCCTTGCAATGGAGGCCCTACATCGGCAGGTGCTACCTTTCCTCCTGAGGAGGATGAAGGAGGATGTCCTCCAAGACCTTCCTCCTAAAATAATTCAGGATTATTACTGCAACCTGAGTCCTCTACAGGTACTTTAGACCCCTGACAGCAACCTTATGAATATTTTACCAGATGTTTGAGTGCTTTATCTTGCACTTCATCATTTTTCTTGCCGTTAGCTGTAATTATAGTGATCTTAGAAGTTTTAGTCTTGTGTTCACTAAAAGCATCCAGAAAGATTATAGGAAAGATCTAAATGCCTTCCTTAGAACTATATATGCTGACCTAATTCTAAGTTGAAGTGATTTGTCCATTTTCTGCTGATAAGGTATCTGGATGCTGGCAGAGTTTCAGTGTAAAAACTTTCCTCTCTGCCTACAGGTTCAGCTGTATGAAGACTTTGCAAAGTCACGAGCCAAGGCCAGTGTGGAGGACAGCATCTCTGTGGCCTCCACAGAAGAGGAGGAGAAACCTAAACTGAAGGCTACAGGCCATGTCTTCCAGGTACACATTGAACTATTTTAGAAGAGAGAGAGATTAATGACTGGAAAAGTGTAGTCATTATGTAACTCCAGACCTTCTCCTTCCATGCAGTAAAATATATACCTTCACGTCTACTTTCTCTCAGGCCCTGCAGTACCTGCGGAAGCTGTGTAACCACCCGAGCTTGGTCCTGACGGTGCAGCATCCAGAGTACAAACGCATCACTGAGCAGCTGGCATGTCAAAACTCCAACCTACGGGACATTCAGCACGCACCCAAACTCTCCGCTCTCAAACAGGTAACTTGCCACAGCGTCTGCTTTCCATCATGTGTGCTGCGTGAGCCAAAGTTTGGAATATATTACACATAATCCATGATTGTACCAGAAAGTTTTAATGAAAGTATTATAGCTGTCTGTTATAAGAATACATTTTCTTATTTAGTTACCCTGATGAAGAGATGGTACAAGACAAGGCCTTTTTTTAGTGTTTAATATTTTTGACCAGATTTGACACTGAGCTTATTATTTTTCTCTCCATTGCAGATCTTAACCATACTGTCAACCTTTACACTGTCTCAAACTGTGCTTTCTGTGCGTTTTCCATGTATAGTTGCTGTTGGACTGTGGTCTGGGTGGTGGTGGAGCATCAGAGGGAGGCACTGAAGCAGTGGTGGCCCAGCATCGCGTGCTCATTTTCTGTCAACTGAAGAGCATGCTGGATATTGTGGAGCACGACTTGCTGAAACCCAAACTGCCCAGCGTCACTTACCTGAGGCTGGACGGCAGCGTGCAGGCCGGCCTGCGCCACTCCATCGTTTCCAGGTCAGCGGATTGAGTTTTTATGCGTTTATTCAATCAGCAGTGGAGTCACGTTGTCATTTAGAATGCGAGCATCTACTTTTTCAACACTTTCTCATACTTCCTGCTGTGTTTCAGGTTTAACAATGACCCATCTATTGACGTGTTGCTGCTGACCACGCATGTTGGCGGTCTGGGTCTGAACCTGACTGGTGCAGACACCGTGGTGTTTGTGGAACACGACTGGAACCCCATGAGGGATCTGCAGGCCATGGATCGAGCCCACAGGATAGGACAGGTAGACACATCCAGCACAATACAGGACACACACAGCTACACCTAATAATAACATGGATCATTATTTCCTTCTAACAAATTAAAATTCCATTGGGTCTTCAACGCTTCTGGCTCCCGCATTTGTATATAACTTGTACACGTTTCTCTGATGCATTATTAAGTCCTGCGCTATGATAAGCCGTTGGATCCTGTGACACTGCCGCCCTTGTCTGAAACCATTCATGCAATATGACCCAAGTCGAATTAAATTGGCAGGACAGAGGCATGTCTTCCTCATTTCAAACCTCCCCCTGACATGTCTCATTGTTTTCCGCGCCGCGCAGAAACGGGTGGTGAACGTGTACAGGCTCATCACGCGAGGCACTCTGGAGGAGAAGATCATGGGTCTGCAGAAATTCAAGATGAGCATCGCCAATACGGTCATCAGCCAAGACAACGCCAGCCTGCAGAGCATGGGCACAGACCAGCTCCTCAACCTCTTCACTCTGGATAAGGTGAGGCCTCCCAGTGTTACTGACATACACACAGACCTCTTACAGCTCCACACTATCTGCTCCACATTAATGGTACCAATTGAAAGTCATTTGTCAAAAGCAGAGAGGTTTCTCTCACTCTGAATGATGCAACGCAGGAAAACCAAAGGCGCGCTATTGGCCGCTTAATGACTGTGTAGAAGACGGTCAGGGTTTTCTACAGTATGTTGTAATAAATATGCCTCGCCTGAAACAAATGTTGCCCCTGCTGACTTCAGAAGAATTTATAACAGTTGACTGAAATGAGCACATTACATTACACTTAAAGGGAAAAGAGCAAAGACGCTATACTACACAGTAAAGGTCACGTGTTTAGTGAGCGAGGCTGTTGTTTGGGCCGTCAATTGATGCAAATTGTTGAGGAGATCAAAAGCATTAGGATTTGTTTGATTGAGCTCAGCAGATGACACTAATCCATTACCCCATCCATTAACCAGTTTCCTGAGTTGAGCACTGGCAGTGTTTGTACAGTTTTGATTTAACAGATTGTTTTTATTTCTATACCTGAGTCTGATTAGAAAAACATATCTGAGCAAAACCTGTTGGCTCACATTCCCCACTAATCCTGACATAGACGTGTCCATTGTGCTTGTACTAGTGCACCTTGAAAGCATGTCAAGTTAAACATTTATGTGTATTGTGTTTTTTGTTTTGTTTTTTTCTAGGATGATAAGGGGGAGCGGGGTGAGCAGTCCCCGTCAACCTCAGGAAAGGCCTCTATGAAGTCTGTGCTGGACGGCCTGGGAGAGTTATGGGACCAGCAGCAGTACGACACAGAGTACAACCTGGACAGTTTTATGCACTCCCTGCAGTAGTACCATGTGACCGCCACGCATCCTCCAATCCGTCATCCCGATGTCTGCTAGCTGGCCAAGCAGGACCTGGTCAGAACCCGAGGAGAACCCTGCTGCTACGATTACCTGCCCCTTAACCTAAACTCCACCGTTAACACCCTTTTTTTTTTTTTTTTTTTTTTTTAAACAAGAGTCACAGATTTAAAGAATAGTTAACAGCAAATGTCCTGAAGCAATAACTAAAACACAGCCAGAATGAGGACGCTCTATAATTGACATGAAAGCAACATTTAGAGCATTTTCCTCTATTTGCAGAATTTTCCTAACATTGTCGGGCATCCTATAATTGCTTGAGAGCCGAACCGCACAGGTTTTCAACTAGTCATTTACTAAACAGCTAACAGAATATAATGGTATGATTACAATGTACCATCCGTGACAAACATGTCCAGTGTTGTTTTTTTACACCACCTCCATAGTTAACAGCTAAACTAGACAACCGTGTACAGTAATGCTGCTGTAGCCTCTCAAGCATACAGTATATCTTTAAATATATAGTTATCCTTTATAGTTACAGCAGCAGGTGCTACTTGCAGCCCACTGCCCTCCTCACCTCATCGCCAGAGTATACAGTGTTGACTGCTTCAGACACCATCATCCAGTTGCACCTCCCGACTCCCCACCCCACCCACCACTCATCAGAGTCTTAAAAAGCACTGCTATACCCAGCCACACGTGTCATCAACTCTCTGATCGATGGGATACAAACATGTTTTTGTATGACAAAGGGAAACAAGCGAGAGCGACGAGCTCGCATCGGAGAAACCACAGGATGTCATCACAGCGTTACCAGCTTTTTATAGCACGTCAGCGACCCCCGGGCCCAGCTCAGGAACTGTTTGTGCTAGGACAAAGATGACTCCCCAGCCTCCAGATGGCGCTAGTTTATACTTGCCCCCACGACCACCCCCACTTTCCACCCTTCACACCCACCAAGGAGAGCCCATCCGGTGAAGGAATGATAGCTGTGTTTGTGTCCAGCTTCTCCAAATGTGGTGTAAACTGATCTGGGACAGCACTGCACTTGAAGCAGCATTACAGAGACTGAACTTTGGGGCCAAGCTGAAACTGGTACCTGGAACTTGTCACAAGTATTTTAAAAAGGAAAAAAAAATAGACTTGTACATATTTCTGTAATTGCTGCTTTTTGTTTATGATCGTGGAATTGTAATAAATTCTACAAACCTTTGAACTACGTATGATTTATTTTTTCCCCTCCTTGCTTGTTACTGGTGATGGCCAGTAGATGGTGTGATTGTACATCCTGGAAAAAAAAATACTACTGATTTAAGCCTAAGATAAGGTCACAATACTCATTATTTTCTGTGCACTTTACAGCATTCTCATTCATGTTGAGGACAGGTGTGTGAATGAATAACAGTGAGTTGCCAAGGTGCAATAATGCAAGTTAGTACTGGTCAGAACAAGGGGACAGAGAAGGGTGCCATGCAAAAGACCACAAGGTTTCACAGCGTCATACAACTACGTTTAATAAGATTTGCTTATTAGTACAGAAAAAGGAAAAAATTAAGGTGGGAACTACAAACTCTGAAGCAGTAGTAAGCATTAGCAGCATTGAGCTCCATGTTTTCAAATCACAGTTAAACTGCAAAAGATTAGACAACCATAGGTCCAAGCCAAAAATCCAAAAAAGCCTTGCCAAGATTAGAACCAGTGTTTTTTGTTGTTTTTTTAAATAAGAACTTTTTGAAAATAAAAAAAAACACAGATGCCGTNTTGTTTTTTTTAAAGTCAGGAAATAAGAACTTTTTGAAAATAAAAAAAAACACAGATGCCGTAGTAAAAAGAGAAAACAATGTACATTTCAAAAGTAGTGGGATGTTTGTGAAAAAAGCACATTACCAATCTTTTTTTGTTTTTTATCATCTATTTTGAGATCACAACATGACGAGACCTACAGTGTTTACCTACCCAGAGAACGCCCATGAAGCAGAAGTGAATATACAGTATACTATCCAAGTCTAGTTACAGGAAATACATACGTATATCTATATAGAGGAATATATAAAATGGTTGTCATCATCCAAATCTTTTTTTTTT
>JANJYP010034609.1:0-10090 GCA_024605115.1 Rastrelliger brachysoma
ATAGTAGTAAACACCCAGGAGGGAGATAGCACCATACATATTTACCTTACTGTAGTTATTCATACAGAAAAACAAAGTCAGCCAGCTGAGCAATCCATGTCAGCATATTATAGCCTAATTGCTGCTTTGCAGTTATTTGTCAGATACTCTTTAAGGGAAAAAGTTGTTAATGTGGGTTGGCATTCAAAGCTTTTACTGTTTTGGGGGGAAATTATGAGCATATCATTGCTTTTATTGCATTACTATCTTTTGAAACAAAGTTGCTTATAGCACCTAAATTACATTTTGTTCAGTTTTATTCTACAAGGATATATAATACTGATACCACAGTTAATGATTACATACTATATATAGACCCCTTCATGTTGTAACTGATCCCCGTGTGACCAATTAATCAACATAAAAGGCGCTGCCATTGTAGTTCAAAGTATTTGTAATAATTCAATATAATGGCTTGCCTCTCCTGTCCAAGAAATCATTTTTAATTGTCTCATTAGAAGATGCCATAGCTGTGGGTTGGAGAAAACAACAATAGTTCTGTTTCCGCTCTGCTGCCGCAGATCTTTGAAGCTTTCCACTTACCTGTGCAAAGCTGCAAGCCCAGACGTCCCTTTTGTAACCACAGCAACCCAGCTCGCTCTTTGAAATCCCTGCAAAAATAGAATATTACTAAGTAGTGCACTTTGAAGGGAGGAAGCCAATATCATGCAACAGTCTACGATACAAAACAGTGACCTCATTAAAACTATTGTCACCAAAGGATTCTGGGCTTGTAGCGGCTCGTTTCAACTGTATGACTAATTGCTGGAGTGAATTTTAATGAGAGACAGTTTGGCCATGAAATGAATAAGTTATCTTACAAATGGGGGTAAAGTTTGTGTATGCTGATACATGTACTTGGCATGAAATACTTCAACAGCTACCTCAAATACAGACCTGTTTACAAGCTAATAAACAGTTAACCCTGATGCTCTGTGTGTGGTCCTGGAGACCCAACGATCCTTTTCAACACACTTAATGTTGTTTTATCAACTTGATACTTATGGTAATTTATAATCTCATGAAATTGCTTTAGACGTGATCGTGAACTGATATTTCAGATGTCTTCTTAAGAAAATGCTGCTGTAAAACATTAAAATGGAGGATTTTGATGTCCTCTTTATTGGTGTGGACTGTACTTTTTACACGGCACTGCTGCTCCCAAGGAATTTTATAACAGATTTACAGGTCTAAATAGGATATAACTGACCCCAAAAATAAGTAACATCATTATGTAGGATAATATGGTGTGCTTTTATTGATAAAGATATATCTGAATATACAGTCTGTTACATCTGTTTATACAAACACAATGTGAATTATTTTCTTATTTGTTACAATACAATCATTTATTGTTTTGTTCATCAAATGTGCAGCTCCAGTTTGCAGCAAAGGGAAGAGTCCCTGCTTCGAGGTTCTGACCAAAGAAAATAAAAAATATTCAATGGGGAAAAACGAGCTGCTTTTACAGTTATCATTACGACTTCTACACAGTAAACAGTAGGTCATGTGGGTCCCCATACAATGAGAAAATACAGCCGATGTCAAAAGATAAAGATTTAGTACTGTACTCAACGAAATGCAACTATTTATTTTATTAATGAAAATTTGTCAAATGCAAGGTGACATTTTCAAATGGCTTGTTTCATCACAACCAGCCCATAAATATTCAGTCAGTCCTCTATGCTTTCAGTGTCACAGAAGACTAAACAAACCAAAAATACTCACATATTAGAAGCTGAAACCAGAGAATCTTTCATAAATTATTACTTAAAATGATAGCTGGAGATGTCATTCAACTAATCAATTTATTGACTGGTTAACAGTTTCAGCTCTGTATTAGTCTGCAGAAAATAATCATTAACTCAACAGTAACTTAGCATTACATACACATTATGTACAGCTTCCTGTCAACTTGATCTGCCGATAATTGTCTTGATCAATTGTTTACTCAATGAAACTAAAAACTAATCACAAGCTATTTTCATAGCTGATCAATTGGTTACTTAAAAAAAAAATCTAAATTCTATTAGTGGAGCTTCGTTAACATGATTTATTCATCAAACCAAACAATCAAACCTCTTCGGGTTGTGGGCTCTTGACAAAGGACAAAAGAAGACTCCTGAGATTGCATCTTGGGTTTTGGGATACAGTGAACAACTCAACATGTGAACAGTCGACATTAAACAATCATGAAAAAAAATCATTTGTTGCAGCTCTGATGAATCGCTAAAAAAATAGTGAAGAAATGCCATTGGCAATTTCTCAGAGCCCATGAGATGTCTTCAGATTGAATTTTGTTTGTTTGCTTTTTCTAATGGTAAAATAACATTAAGTTATTAAATTCACTGTCAAATATGACTAAGATAAACAGCAAATCCCCATATTTGAAAGAACTGGAACCAAACAATGTAAGTTATCAAAATGGATGCCAATTAATATCTTTTCAATCAACTAACTAACGCAACTCTGGATTAAGTGATTAGCTATTTCATAGTGTTTTGTAGGCCAAGAAATACATGCCTGTACTCTTAAAGGAAGAGTTCACAATTTTTCAGTCTCAAAAAAATAGTGCGGCTCCTGGATTTGCTGTTATAATTCCTCCTGTTCATATTGACCATTAAAATATCACAAATCAGATCAACTCAGTCTTTTCAAAATTTGATGCCAAAAAAGTAAATGTGGCAGATATCCACAAACCCAGACTGCTGAAGCATCATGTAAACTTCCTATCAACTTCTGCTTATGCAACGCATTTGACACAAAGGGATTTTGACCTTCATCATTTCATCAAGCAGTTCAGTTCCCATATGGACACCTGACTGTTGTTTTAACTCTCCTGTTGTCCTTGAATCAGTTTTGATCCTGGAGCACAACAAGCATTCACTCAATATTGGCAGCTATAAGGTCTTTTTACCACAATTTCCAAAAATATGTGTAGTATGTGTGGTAATAAGTTGAAATGAAGTTGGCTAATAAAAGGTATTTATAAACAGTTAATACAAATTAGGTCAATTTTGACCCAGGAGGTCTAAAGTTGCTGTGGATGGGAAGACAACAAAAGAATCAAGACAGCCTCTAACAGCTCTATCTTAAAAAACTAAATAAAAACTAACACAATGCTAAATATTAGCAAAACAAACACGTCTTTACTTACTGCAACGATGGATAAAGGTAAGTTAGTGAAGCAGACTTAGCAGAAAATATAACACCCAGGTATTGTTTTAATAAATAAGAATAAGAAATCATTGTGCTTTATACCTTAAAATTAGCCTTTTAAATAGAGGTGTGTGGGTCTCAACAATGGCTCTCCAGATTTTTTTTAATGCGAGTTTGCTGTCACCATAGCAGTTCTCAAACCCTGCTCCTGTCAAGCTACTATCTCCCCACTCTAACATAGCCTACCTGATTCTCATAATGATATCTAGTCCGTTGAGAAACTTTAGCTGCTTGATAACAAGTTTATGATTAGAACAGGTGTGTTACAGTAAGGATAGGGATACAGCAGAGTCGGACATCACGATCACGACCGAACACATTCTACTACTACTTCACCGCTAGAAGTTACTAAACCCAACACGCTTTGAACGGGTCAGTTTGTTGCAATCTGCTATTTCACCACTAGATGTCACCAGAGGGGGCGTTGTCACTGTGTGATTGACAGCACGGTAGACCAATCAAAAACCTGTGACGCACTCGCCTAAACTGACATCAAGGAAGTAAAAGAAAACAGCCCAACTTAAGTTTAAATGCGTCGTTTGTGTCTTGGCAACCTTTTCACCGTTTTCTCCCGTAGAAACGTGTCGATAATGTCGTCTCGGTACGCCGCTGCTGACGGTAACGTTAAAAGCGGTGACAACAGGTCGGTTCACTCGGACAGCATCGAGGAGGTTCATAATGTCCCGATGCATGTCATCGTCAGACCGATCCCTTCGGTCCTGGATGAGCAAAAAGTCCAGAGTCTGATGGACACCATAAAGGTAGATTTTGTCTCATTTGTAGGTTTTGATATTATGAAAGAGGACGATAACCCCCCAGCCTACAGCACTGCTCTGAATTAGATACTCATGATCACTTCTCTAGTTCATATTTAGGCTCTGTTATTTTCTATTGGTGAAAATAAATACACTTACTCAAATACTCTCTTACTTCTTTAGAGGAACTTGTTCTTTTCTTAAATATTTCCATTTACTACGTTATACCTCCACACAGCTTCAACAAATAGTGACAAATATGATGCAATATTTCAGCAAAAAAAAAAAAAAAATCACAGATTATAGAAAAACGCAAAGAATATTTGTGTATCAGAACTTTGGTTTTCTTCTTTCATGCCCTTTAATCATCTCACCACCCTTCAGATTTATCTGTTGAGTCTATGAAGGGCCCGACCACTAGGTTGATATTAAATTGTTAATAGCTGGTTGAGGTGGAGTTCATTTTAATTTCTTTATAAAGTAGTAGTCTAGTAATAATTACAGAATACTACCTCTGAAAAGAGTGATTCAGCTTGAGTACTTTATACAGATCTTACAATATTCTCTACTCACTAACACTGTAATATACCATCAGTGTAGTATGTATCACAGTTCTTTTTTTAATTTGACAGTTTAAAGACAGAAGTTTGAGAAGACAGTCCATCATCTTAGAAGTCAGATTAGAGTTTTTGCAATATGTGCATAATTTCTGCTCCACTAGTGTATAAACTAACTGACAGTTTGTCTCTTCTTTCAGGAGTCAGCAGACATCAGCATCGTTCCTCCCATTGATGTTCTCTGGATCAAAGGTAGAGAGGGGGGAAATTACTACTACGCTTTCGGAGGCTGTCACAGGTTTGCTGCATATCAGAGGTTAAATATGCCGACTATACCAGCCAAGATCATCAAATCAAATGTCTCGGACCTCAGCACTTACTTGGGGGCTTCAACGCCTGATCTGCTGTGACAATAGGGTTTAAGAGACTTGTCAGACTGCACTTGTATTTCTTGTCTTTTTGGACTGATGACTGATGTTCTGCCGCAGCTGCTGACCGCAGTGTGAAGGACTAACCAGCAGGGGGAAACATAACTCTTTAATTAAACACATGACATCAAATTTAATTTACAGGGTGTGTGTTTGTAAATGTGTGCTTTTAGACGTATCTTTTATTAACCAGCTTTATCCCTCAGATAAATTCTTCATTTATAAAGCATGAAATGTAATTTTAATCATCAGTTAACTACAGTTCATTTCTTATACACACAGTAGGGTCCAAATATCTGAAACACTAGTTTAGATACTTGCTTTGTTTTTTTTTTTTAAAGATTCATATTGGGGCTTTTTGTCTTTATTTTATCTAGTATGTGGCAAAGAGAGAGAGAGATGGGAATGACCTGCAGCATGTCCCTGATTNGTTTTTTAAAGATTCATATTGGGGCTTTTTGTCTTTATTTTATCTTGTATGTGGCAAAGAGAGAGAGAGAGATGGGAATGACCTGCAGCATGTCCCTGATTGGAATTGAACCAAGGACGCTGCCATGCAGAGTAACAAGGAGCTCTAACATGTGTGCATTTTTATCATTTGTTTCCAATGTAATACTATTTTTTTTCATTGCAAACAATAATATCAGCTCAACAAATTCACTAAAAAGTTGAATGTCTGAAAAGTGTACATGAATTTCTAAATATCTGAATTGGGGTTTTTTTTTGGTGATCCCCATTTTTGTTGTAATAACAGCATGTACGCAAGCTGACATGGACTCAGCAAGTTTATGAAAATCTGATGACTCACATTACCCCAGCGTGATCTGATAATGTCCCAGAGAGCTTCTTGCAAAGTCACAGGATGTTTGGCTTTCTCAGACTTCTAGTGCCCCCATAAATGTTAAATGGGGTTGAGGTCAGGTGACTATGGAAGGAAGTCCGTGGTAGTCAAGACTCCTTGGTGTTCTTTGGTTATCAAGTAGTTCTCGCAAAGGTTTTAGTTGTGTCTGTTAAACACATGAATGTCTGGGTGAGTTTGGATGATTGACCACATTTATTATTTATCTATCGACTTTTTGAAGTCCACTTAACCTCACTGTCAGACATCTTAAACAGTTTTAAGATGTGCATGTAGGTTTTCTACTCTGTGTGTCTGATTTTGTCTAGTTATATGTTACATCTCTGCACAAATGAAGTTCTTAATGGATAAATAAATATATTTTGAATTTGAAATGTTGGAGTCATTATCCTGCTTCAGAATAAGCCCTTCTCCACAACAGCGCAAACCAGAGCGTTCAGCATATCTCTGAAGGAAGCAGCAATATTTCTCCTTGTTCAGGGTGCAATCTATTCGGTGAAGGTGTGCGAACTCCAGAGTCGGCAAAACACCCCCAGACTTGAATATTCCCAAGAGAATGTTTCATTGCGATATCACTCTCTTTCTCTCCTTTTAGGCTCCTCACATACACCAGTCTGTTACTGTCATAAATCAAGCTTTTATTGTGAAATGCTGGTATTTCTTAGCCCACCCCAATCATCCGCCCTTGTTTCCCCTCGTGAGAAGTGGTTTAGTAATTGCTCTTTGTCCTCTGAGACCACTGCAAGCCAGCCTTCTTATGACAGTCTTGCTTTCTTTATTCAGCAAATTCTGTACGAAGTTGTTTTTTCTATCTCAGAGAACTAAGCTTGATTTATTGATCTCATGGTAGTGTGGTGACTTTTGTTCTGCATGATCATGCTTTGGATACTATTGATCCAGTTTCAACTAAGCCTTTTAGAGTTTCATGCACTGCCTCCTTAAAAACCTCTAATTTAGCCACAATTTGACTATTTGGTTGGAATAATAATTCGACTTCTGACTTAGTTCTGCGACCATATTTCCCTCTATCACAAGGCTCCTTACTGAGCAACGAACTCCTGGAAACTTGAGTTACTGTCATAACACTGGCTAAGTTACTTGAAGGAGCCTCTGATAACTAGATCTGATCCACCTGAAAGCCTCAATGGACATGAAAATCTAATCTTTTCAACAAAGGAGTTAAGATGGTCAATGCCACAAATTTGACCTATAGCTATAAAATCTTAAATACTCACATCATAATTTTTTATATGTGTCTGAATCCACAAACTTTAGCTGAGTTTGAGGATTCTGAGTGACACCATATATGAGGATGGTTTTAAATTATATCTACTAATGTATTTCCTTTTAAGCTAATTTGGTTGCCGGGTCTTGAATGCAAAGTGATTCACATTCAAGTTATATTTGTCACAGATTATATGAAAGGGATCTTGTAGTGAAAGTTTTCAATAGTGTTAATTTTAGGCATCAATGGAGGTAGAGAGAAAATATGAGAAAGAAATAGGTAGACTATTTGCTATTTATTCCAAGGGGAATATGTCTGCAACAAAGTACAGCATTTTATCTTTTAACAAATTTAGTATGAACTCTTCAATAGTTCAGTTCACCACTTTGTTCACGCACAGTCAACTTTGATTGTGATGTCTTAGACAGCACAAGAAGACAGACTCATCAAAAGGAACCTATAGACCAGATGGTTTGTAGAAAGGAGTCAGGTGCTGTAAGAACACCAGGCTGACAACATCATATGTCAAAATGTAAGATGATGTTGAGTTTTGCTGAGTTTGCGCCTTTCCTCCCATCATCATCAGTCTTTCTTTCACTTATCATCCCTGAAAAGGAACCTGTCTAACCTCGCAGACCATCTTGTTTTTGCCAAAGGAAAGAAGAAGAACAAGCAGTCATCCATGTTAATTCATATAAAACCCCTCCTTAATGAGGTACTCTTGTTTTCCTTAAAGGACATGTTCACAGTTTAAAACAAGTCAAGAGCCCAAATTAACACTGACACGTTTTTCTTGTTATTATTCCTGTCCTGTTTATACTGACCATTAGAAGATACTTTGTACATAACCTTCAGAAATGTACCTACAATGTAAGCGATGGGACACAAAATCCACTGTCCTTCATGTGTAATAAATGTATTTGTAATAGTTTATCTTAAGCTAATATGAAGCTCTAGCTGTCCAAATTAAATAAAGACACAGAAGGCATTTTATTTCTAAAAAAAGACTACACATTTGGAAGATATCTTCTATCAGTCTATTTTTATTTGGCTAACTCAGACAATTGATGCTAAAACCTTCAAATAAACCTTTTCAATACAATTTTGCACAAAACGAGCACTGTGATTTTTTTCCCCTGGTCACTTATATTAGAAATGCATTATTAGGTGATCTTCATGTCAGTATGAATAGGAGGAATAATTACAGTTTGAAAATCCTCTTTAAATGCTCATTTGGACTCATTATTGTTGGCTTCATTCAAACTTGCAAAGAGTGAACCTGCCCTTTAAACATGCGTTGAGGATCTGCTCTTTGCTGTTGAGTAAGTAAACAAAGTGTAACACTTTGTTGTTGCCGCTGACCTTGAGACAGGCGCTGCTTACTAAATCAGGCCAGACAAAAGTTTCCTCGCCTCAGTCTGAGAGGAAGGAACTGCAGTTCTATAGAATAATGCAGGTAAACTGTACGTCGCAGGTCATTGCTCAGAGTCGAAGCCTTTCCTACATCAGCGCCTTCACAATGCAAACTCAGAGATGCTTGATGGTCTCCCTTTGTGGCCATCGAGGAAATGAAGGGAAACCCGGGGCAGCTTTTACCGACCGGCCCTGAAGGACTCCTAAATTTCCCCTCCAAATTGTCGCGTGTGAGAAGATTTCCTGTGCCTCGCTCACTGTCTGGAAGTAACCATATCCTCAAAGGGTTTTTGACACGCAACACCAGTATGAAAAAATATAGTGCACCTGTTGCTTCGGGGAGCTGTTTCCATGGGTGGTTCTGTACCCTTTATCTTTGAGGATTTAGACAGATCAAGGGGATTTGGGGGGGGCTAAGAAGAGGAAGTGATTTTGGCCATTTTCAAAAATGGATTGTTTCCATGTCAAATCTCATTTACTTTTTTTCCTATTTTATTGCTTAGTGATTAACACATAAAGGCCATTTCATTTCAAACTATTAAATTTACTCTTTTAACAGTCCCAAAACAGACCACATTAAATAAATAAATACGCAAATCTGTTTTTGTAATGACTGCAACAAAAACAGCATGACTAACGAAAGAGATATTTGAAGCAAAGCTGATTGATATTGCAGTAGATTGTTTTATGTGCACATTAAAAAGCTGTGAAAGTACTTCCGAAACATTTTGCTCCTTTTGTCATTTTACTATTTTGATGTCTTTATGCAGCCAGTTAGTTTGTGCATGGTTGGGATGAGATGTTATCTACACATTTTTAAGAAATATCATGTCCTTCTTCAGGTGCCAAATTGTAGAAGAAGAAGTTACATACTGTGATATTAAAACTGATTAAAAAAAAGACTTTAATTATTTCATAATTATGAGCTGAAGCTAAGAGATGAAGGAACAGATGTAGCACTGAGCAGAGAAAAGACTTGTACTTGGAGTTGTGCACCTTTTTCATCTGATATACATTATTTTGGTTTTATTGTCTTAAATGACAGCTGAGATCATTTCAAACAAGCAGTAAAACATAATTTATGTCAGTTAAACCCCACAACTGAAATTGTCACATATGGCCTGCAGTGGTAAAGTTTAAATAACACATTGATCTACAAAAGCTAATCGGAACAACTGATTACTCAATTTCTTAAGCTGATTTTGTTTGTGTCGCTTGGTCTTGTGCGTGTCTGAGACACTGTCCTAACTTGTCAGTTTACCCAATGTGAAATAAATTGGGATATAATAGAAGCAAACACATCTGCTAGTTGTTTAAAATCAGTTTAAAACTTTACAAGCCTGCTTTTGCATTCTTTTAGTTAAATCATGTCAGCATTTCACTCGGGTAATTGTAATTGTTTAAGAGTAATGCTCTTGTTCAGTATTGTCGTTCTGGATCCATGAAGTGATCCAGTGGCAAAATAAAGACCTAAAGGAGCTGATTCAGGCTCTCCTGTAGAGTCAGTATGTACGTTTAAATAAAGCTGAAAAATGATCTCTGGTTTGCCAGCTCACCCATTTGTTCCACTTTGGGGAGGCATTACAAGCAAATCC
>JANJYP010034610.1:0-10404 GCA_024605115.1 Rastrelliger brachysoma
GTGTTCTCTCGGTGCATCACATAATCTGCTGACCATCTCTGGCATGATGGCATATGTTTCACAGACTTCCTTCATCAGGTTTTCCTTTTTAACATCTTTTGGCACGGTCATCGCTTCTTTTACTCTCCCTTGTCTGAACCTCTTCCTACTTTTTTTCTGAGATGAAAAAAAAAAAGACATCCAGTTAGTGACACTGATGTTATTCCATAAACAAAATGTAAATGTTTGTAACCTAATGATTATTCCAACTGCCAGAGAAATACAGATGTTGTTTAAAAGCCCCACAACTCTACAGTATATTGATTAATTATCAGAATGAGTAAATACTTTATGAGACAAATACATTAAAACCTTGAGTCCGCCCCTTTTTCTCAACTCAACACTTCCTGATGTTCATTCAGATGCAGCGGAGATGAGGACCTACATTGCCATTGCCTGTACCGTGATCTTGTGTCTCATCATAGACTGGAGCTGTGGTTGTGATGATGTTACATCCTCTCTTCTTACAGCTCAGTTGGTCCTTTGGTACTGTTTCAATGGAGACACAAAAACACTTCATTATACAAGGATATTTTAAACCTAAAATGATGTGTTCAGGGTTACTTTCAGAGTTCTTACCAACACTGACATTCATCACACAGCCCATGTTATTTGTAACAATAAGGCATTTATACTGTCCGCTGTCATTCAGCTGGGCCGAGGAGATCTTCAGAGTCAGGATCCCTTTACTCAGGCTGGCACGGCCAACAGTTGTCCTGTCTTTGTATGCCTCCATCTGATCATCAAGGAGATCTCGTTCCTCTCGATAGTAATGGATGTATCCATCGGAGTTGGAGTCCACTCTACTCCATTCTAATGTTTCAGCAGACACGTCCTCTGGTGGGTTCAGCCAACACTTAAGTTTGAAGTCATCACCTTCCCATACCTTTATTGGCTTAGTCGAGCAAACCAGTTTAGATGCTCCTAGGTAAACAAACATAGCATAGACTGCTTTAGATCTGAATAAACCACTTTTATTTTATTTCCCAGATTGTAAATTGTGTTATACTGTCCAACATGGACGGGATCCAAAATTGTGACACACAAATAGAAACCTCATCTTTTTTCTTTTTCTTTTGGTGTGTGGCTCTCTGTCATTCCCTTTTAAGATGCCACACTGAGTGACTGCGTGTATCAAAATACTGTACTGAAGGAAAGTCCAGCAATGTGCAGACAGAGCAGGAATATGAAGCAACAGTGTTGAAAATCACCATGGACCTGACTCCACCCTGCTGGAACCGCCCACCCTGCCTCCTGAGTTGATATAAGCCCACCTCAGATATCAGCCTTTCACTTTTTCTCCTTCCCTCCAAAGCCACCAGACAAAGGAAGCATACCTGACAACACTATAGTTAGTGAAATTGTGAATGCATTGATTTAAAGTAAATTATGTCCATGTATTTTGGTTTATTGTTTCTCTGTTTGAATATGAAGATTTATGTTTTATTGTCATCTTTTTGTTTAATCTGTTTAGGAAATCCTCCACCACCCTTTGTTCAACTTTTAACCCGAGAATAAATCAACAGAACAGAACAGACTGCTTGATCCACAGGAACAGGAAGACTCCTGACATGTGAACACACACTGTGCACTGTGTACAGTTTACAGAGGTTGATTACAAGGGCAACCTGTGACAGCAGTCCACATAGCATGAACATCAGTTCTGTCATAGTTCAGACTTGAACTCCCAACTGAGGACCATCTTCTATCTCACTGAGCTAATTGACAAGTGACAGTTTGTGGCTTCACAAACTGACTAAGCCGAGCATCAGTGTGCCAGACAGCAGCCATCCACACCGTGGAAAAAACACATTTCAAAGTGAAAGCGCCATCATCATCAGGACTATTGGCCTGTTTTAGCAGCTGAGGCAATCTGACATGGAACCTGGCAAAATGTAGGATTTCCTCAGAAGAAGAAAAAAAACAGGATCCAGACAGCCATCTTAATAAAAATGGAAAAAAATATAACAATGTACACAGCTGTAGTCTATTAATTATCAAAATGAAGATTCATCTGTCAAAGTGCAAAGAGTTGGCAGTTCTGTGGGTCAAAAAAAACAACAAAAAAAACAGAGAGAGAGAGAGAGAGAGAGAGAGAGAGCGAGAGAGAGAGACGGAGAGAGAGACAGACAGAGAGAGAGAGAGAGAGAGTTATTACTGTGTAATTCACTGTAAAGGCGTACGTGCATCCAAAAGAACTGACCCACTCACTGTGTGTATGTTCTGTGCTGTCCCTTAATTCCATTAAACAGTCAAATCAAAGAAAACTTGTCAGCATCTGTCAGCACCCTTTGGTTATGACAATGACCAATGAAATCATTCATTCATTCATTCAAGCTAGAAATCAAGATCAGCCGAGCAACAAGTTACAGTCCTTTACAATTCCTACTAACAATGAAAATGTAGCGGCATAAAGTAAACTACAGCACCGCCATGAGGGCAGCATCACAGCAAGTGGACACACTGAAGAACCATAAATCTGCCTTATAAGAGCTCTATTATATCATGGAATAATTATTAACAATGGATACATAAAAAGTGCAAAGATTTCCACCTCTTAAAAAGTCGCATTAGCACCATTCAGCACCGTTTAGGTGAAAATCGAGTCACATCAACAAATAAAGTGAAAGTAATATAAACATACCAGTAACAGCTGCGCCCGACAATGAAACAGTCAGGAGTACAAACAACACCACCATGATGAGGCCCGTGTAATTCTCTAGTCACAGTGTGCAGGTGAAGAAGGTCTGCTCGCTGGTTAAATACTCGTATACAGTCCTTGCCACTTCATTAATGACCAACCCACTCAGACCAAGTCTGTAGGGAGGATGTAATATTTCTTATCACTTGACTGGGTGACTGACCCAGGACAGTGAGAGTTCAAGTTTTATTTTGAGTTAACATTGGTGGGGCCCTTCCAAAGGGTCAAGATTAATGAGTTATGGTCAACAGGGTGGCGAGGTGAGTCATGGAAGAGGAAAGAAGGAGGAAAAAAACAGCTGTGGTGTATGATGAACAGTGAGGTGTTGATGTAAAAAGGCTCCGTTGACGCAGTCTTGGTGACAATCAAAAAAGGATTTATTTACACAAAAGAACAGCGGGACAACCCGCTGACAACCCGGGACGTCTCTGAGAGACCTGCCAAAATGATCTCTAACCAGGCAGACCCTCACAGTCCCCTATATACACTTAGATTGCAATTTCAGTCACTAACCACTTAACCTCACATGGTCAGGACAAATTTACCTCACCTGACCACATGCTTAAAAACCTCAACCTGAGAAGTTTATGGCCCTAAGACCACCTGTATCTTTGCAAAAACAGCAGATGTAAATTGAAACATACATCAAATATAGATTAACAGCTTCTAAGTACATATGAAATATGAATTATATATTCACACTAACCATAATGGCTGAATGCAGCCTCTCCATGTGTTTTAGTTCTTACTCTTGGAATCTTTAAAAGGCCGGTGCCTGAGGACCTCAGGGTCCGCGAGGGTTGATATGGCAAAAGGAGGTCAGATAAATAAGATGGCCCAAGACCGTTAACACACTTAAAAACTAATAAGAGAACCTTAAAATCGATCCTGAAACACACAGGGAGCCAGTGCAGCGATTCTAAAACAGATGTACACTTTCACTTATAATTAATTTGAAATGATCATATTGTTAACATAATCTAATCCTAATGATCTAATTATTTCTTTCTTTCTAACCACTACAGAGAGAGAATCCCCGCTCTCTCACTAGTATCTTTCACATCATGCTTATAAATGTTTTGCATCTGTCACTATTTTAGAGACCTAAAAGAAGAAGACAATTATTTGGATCAATTTAATTTCTAAATCGCTGCCATTTAAAAAATTATGTATTTTATTACTGTAAGACAACTTACTACTACTACAATACTACCTTAACATAACATGGTAACTCTGTGGATATTCATATTCGTCCAGGTCATATTATTTCAGGCAAAAGTTGAATCAAATTCAACTAGACTCATATTTGTCATAAAGACGTTTCGCCTCTTATCCAAGCGGCTTCATCAGTTCCCTAACGCATCGGTCCGACTAGTCCCCACTAGTCTGTGAAAGCCCCATTCACAGTTGCCAACTGTGTTCCTGTGTTCCTGTGAAACTCCACTAATGAAATATTGTCCTAGGAGAGTGATGGGTGGTCACTTTCACAGAGGTTAAAAACAATCCCCAACCGGCTCTGAACACCCCTCTCTGAACCCTCTATTTATTTCCTTTAAGGCGTTTCCTAGTTACATGTTTGTCTGCAACTTCTAAGGAAGGGAGGGGAACACACAGCTGCAGACAAAGGTGATAATAGTCCAACATAATAAGCACACAGTATTCCCATCATAAGACATGACTCCCTAAACAACAGCTGGTCTCCACTTCCTCTGGCGAGTGACAGTCTGGGGGGGGGCAGTTTGACCTTTGCATGTACAAAAGAGGGAGACATATCCCATTCTGCTTGGGAGGAAAAAGCTTCAAGGCAAAGAAATGTTATCAATGTTATCATCCCCCTATTTTCCAATACTGTGGAAAAGTATGCAGTGAATGCATATTGAGTGTCTGTATAAATAGTGACACATTATTTTTGGCACTACTGTATATCCTGTCTGCGTTTTACCCTGTTCACATTTTCTAGAGGATGCATCTGTGACGTACTCACTACCTCGGACTGACGTACTCACATACCCCACGTCAAACTCCGGGACAGGAGATGAACGCCCTAGACAGCAAGCTAAAAGCCCAAGCTCGCAGCCAGCCGACTGAGGGCGCTCTTGAAGTATTGGGAGGGAAGTTTCACATTCTACTGCACAGCTACCAGCTGGCCTCCGTTACACATCTGCAAATAGCACTTCCACTTTTGCCAGAGCTTGATCATTCAGATCACTTCTATTTTTAGCTGTTTTTTCCTCTAATTCTTGACAATCATGTGTTATACCATCTCCAGGTATTGGCAATAATGTTAGATGTGGCTGTGACAGGAGTATAGACATGCACGACAGGTGTCTTGCAGGTGACAAAAATACCATGTTGGTTTGTAACAGGAGGGCTGATACAGCGTGTGGTACTCTCAATGTCAGGGGATGAAATAACACAATGTTGCTTTCTACAGTCATTGATGCTGCTACAATGAGATAGTACACATGCTACACTATCTAGTCATAAATTCACCTTTGCAATCTACCATTTGAACAAGAGGCTTGCTGTAATCAGGTAATGCAAGCGCTGTACTGGACACTAGTGTTTGTTTGATGCTACAAAAGGCTTCTTCGACCTGTTCTGTCCATTTTAATGGAGATGTCATTTTTAAATCTTCCTCATACATTAGTTTATTCAGAGGTGCAGTGATCTCTGCATAATTTGGAACCCAGCACCTACAATCATTTGTCAATCCTAAAAATGACATTTGCTTTTTATTGAGTGGTTTAGGTGTTTGTAATATTTCTGCTTTTCTGTCTTCCACTATCGTTCTTCCTCCTTCACTTAAATTGTGTCCTAGGTATTTTACTTCTCTCCTGCACAGTTGTAGTTTATTTTTGCTGACTTTATGACCTTCCTCAGCTAGATGTGTTAAGAGTGCTAAGGTGTCCATTTTGCAAGTGTCTTCATCTGGAGATGCTCATAGAAAGTCAGCTACATAAAATAATACTTGGCTGCCTCCTGGAGGCATGAATTTAGCCATACTTGCACTCATTACTTGTGAGTAAATGCTTGGACTCTCACAATAACCCTGTGGTAATCTAGTGTAGGTGTATCTTTGACCACCATAAGTGAATGCAAACCAGAAGTGGCTGTCCTTGTCTACAGGGACAGAGAAAAATGTGTTGCTTATATCTACTACTGTAAATATTTTTGCATCTGGCCTCAGAGATCTGGACCACAAGGTGCCCTTTGTATGGCAGCATTATTTACAGCTTGTAAATCTTGCACCATTCTCCATCCTACAGATTGAACCTGCTTTTTGACTGGAAAGATAGATGTATTGCAGGGTGAGTCATTACACTTTATTATTACCCCTGCTGCTATCACATCCTCAATTAGTACTGGTTTAATACCCTCATATGCATCTTGTTTTAAAGGGTATTGTCTAACACATGGTCTGTATTCTGTTTTTTTGTCTAATTTGTACTGGTCGGGTTCCTTTTACCAACCCTACATCACTAGGCCCTTTAGACCACAATTCATCAGGAACAACGTTTAAGAGTTCCTCCTCAGCTTCAGTGAGCATCAAATATCATTGTTGTTCTTGAGGGAAGTAAAAGTGTCTGTGTGGTGCAAGAAGAGAGTGAAAGTGAAATCCCTCTTGTACTTAAACTGTCCAAAACAGAGCTTTCTTAACATCCTCCATTGTCCAGGCTCTAATTCATCACAGACTCCCTCTGCTGGTGGCTGAACATCAGCATGCTGATCAAGAAAGCACAACAGAGACTGTTCTTCCTGAGGTGTCTCAAAAAGTATGGGCTGTCCACAAACTCCCTCATCAACTTCTACACATCAGCTATTCAAAGCGTTCTCACAGGAAGCATCCTGGTTTGGTTTGGAAACATCACAGCTCAGGACCATCAGATTATCAAAAGGACAATTAAGAGTGCTTCAAAAAACATTGGATCACCACTGCCACAGGTCACAGACATCTACACCACCCGGAGCAGGACCAAGGCTCATCACCACCCAGCACACACCTGTTCTCTTACCTTCCTTCAGGTAAACGTCTGCGGAGCATCAGGGCACGCACCAGCCGCCGCAAGGACAGTTTTTATCCACAGGCCATTAGACTGCTCAACAACAGCACTTATTTATCTTATTTATTGGTACATTTTATTGTGTTATTTACTGTTTTATTATTTTAGTACTTTGTGAGGGTTGAGTTGAGTGTTGGCAAAATGCATTTCATTGCATAAACTGTACAATGTACTTTTATAGTTTTATTCACTTTTAGGCAGCTTTAACACTCAACTTGAGACAAACGTTCAAATTTAGGCAAAAAAAAAAAAAAAACAATAAACGAAATGACCATCATCAACATCACTGGGTGCTTATTGCTGTATGTACATTTTGATGTCCTCCACATCAGTAAGCTGTACTTCAACCTCACAGTGGTACCAAAAGCTGTTGTGGTGGTGTAGCTATTTAGTGCTGGAATTCAACACTCACTCAGTCTTCTTCATTTCTGCTGAAGAGGACTGACTGATAGAGGCAGAGAGAGCTCCAACACAGGAAAGATGTCAGTTCTGCATCCTATAGACCTATAAGAGAGGCTAGAACATGATTTCAACAGGGTTCATATTGGGCCAGACTCACAGGCAAAACCATGGTGTCTGTTTTGACGCTGTACTTCCTTGCAGTGTCAGCAGAGCTTCCTTCATCATCTTCACATCATCGCTACCCCATAAACAACAATCTCTACTTGTTTTACTCATTTGGATGGCTGCTATAATGTCTATTTTGGCCTCTGGGTGTCATTTTAAAACATAAAAAAATGTTCTATATTTTTATCCAAATAAACACTGAACTGATGTACTAATGCATAGTGTGTGTAATATATATATATTTTTTTATTTTGTAATATATATTTTTTATTGTCTCTTTTTTATGCTGCTGTAACAATTCAGGGATGAATAAAGTCTATCTATCTATCTATCTATCTATCTATCAGCCCTCATGTGATGCAGACACACAGAGATCCCCAGCTGCTGCGCGTTTGTTAAAGTTCAGACGGAGACGCTTCAAACTGCTCATCTTACCTCGTTAGAAAAGAGGAAATCCCCGCTGTGTGTCTGCAGGACATTGCTGTTGCTCTCTGCAGCCTCCGTGCTGCACACACAGCGCGCTAACTTCCCGGACCCACCTTCCCCTTACGTCATTTTCCCACCAAAACCCACCAGAGCAGCTGTTTGTGATGTGACGCGAAGCACTTGACATTATTATTTGGATTATTTTGGATGTACCAGGACTTCATCTAAAATAATGCATTAGGGTTATATCAACACGACACTTCATTGTGTAATATATTTTCCAATTTAATAATGTTGATTTATCTTCACTTTGATATTATGATAATATTCTGCTGTGCGCCTTAAATAAATAAAACACCCAGTCTGACTCTTACCTCGTCTGTTTGTTTATTAATGTATATTTTATTATATATCTACATGTATGCACGTGTGCATTGTTGTAGATAATCAGCTGAGCTCTCTGTCATTGTTTCATGTGTGTTATTCAGTTCAGACTTTATATTTTTTACTGAATAAATGACTTTAAATTTAGAAGCAAAGCCAGTTAAAGCCCGCCCTCATGATGAATTAAATGACAGCCTTTTGGGGGATTCCCCTCCTCACGCTGTGAAAGCAGAGCCAATCGGGTCAGTCAGCAAATGACCGGCAGTTACCTTTCTCACGGCCGACCGAGAAACCCGAACTAGTAGTCTACTACGTCATCTGATTTCACATTTTTTGACCAATCAGCAGCAGCTTTTGTTATGCGTGTGCTGTTATTACATCATTCATTAAAATAACACAGCACAGACTCAGTTATTTACACTTTAGAAAAAACACTAATTGTGTATTTTATATCTTTAATTCAGATGTTTGCAGATATTTACGTTCACTTTGAGAAATATAATTGCCTGTTGTGTCTATTATTTAAAAAAAGCCTTAGTAGATAAATCATTGATTCAGTGTGGCCTGATATATAGTTTGAATATTTTAAGTTTTAACTACCACTCAAATACACTTTATCTTCCTTGCATTGAGTTTAGCTTTATTCACTTTTAGGAGCTCTAACACTCAGATCTAGATTTCAGATGGACAATAAACATTAAATTAAATCAACTTGTATTTAACGTAGACAAACTTAACTTCTTAATTTAGGCCAAAAAAAAAATGACCATCATCAACATCACTGGGTGCTGTATTGCTGTATGTACATTTTGATGTCCTCCACATCTGTAAGCTGCACTTCAACCTCACAGTGGTACCAAAGCTCCACTAATGTTTATTAAATGGCAGCTATTTAATGCTGGAATTAAACCACCAACAGGACGATGAGTCATCTGAAGTCTTACACATTCAACTCCCACCACAGGAAGTTTTATATTACTAGAGGTTTTCTTGTGTAACCACGACCAACTGGGATGAAATGACACCAGAGAACTGCTTTGAATTAGAATAGACTTTATATACATATATGTATCACATTTGGTTTCAGTCATCAAGGCAAAGTGTCTTACAGTATTGAAATGGTAGAAAAGACAACACAAACAATAAGAGTAACTCGTTCATCCTCTAATTCTAACACAGTTCATATAAAACAATACATGTTTTACAGTAATTTTATAGTTGAAAAAGTGCATAAAAAGTGGATAAATTCAGTAGTGAAATAATGCTGCGGTTTGAACCTGTGAATTACGACTTCAAAAGTTACGAGTCATGACTTCATACTGTTCCAGGCCAACTTTGAAAACCGTTGTCACCGCTTTGGTAATCTGCGTGACGTCTTACGAGGAACTCGGGTTACGTTGGGGACAATCGAGTTCACAGGTATCACTCAAGCCCCGCCCGCTTTTAATTGGTAAATCATAACTTACGGGTAGCCTGGAACGTACCATAAGACAGCGAGTGAAAAATAAATACATATAAGACGCCATTTATAGAACTCACTAATAAGCTTTTCTTAATTTTAAACTGATGCTAGCATTTAAAATTATTGCCTATTGCATATTTGATACTTTAAATTTATGACTAACTCATAGGCAGGTATCAAAACTAAAAGCTCTTTGGCTAAAGTGTACTTCTAAATCACCTGGTCCAGGTGTTACATATCAGCTACACGTTGCCTGGTTCATATGTTGAGCATGATGATTTTTTTTTTTTAAGAGCACTTTGATAAGGGTGTTGCGTTTATGATACTTTTTCATTATTGAGGTGACTTCTAATTACTATCTCAGTGAAACACATCATCAGTCGGCCGTCTTTACACCGCTTGTGGGTGTTTCTCATGGCCGGGATTTTTAACCACCTCTGCTGCTTTGTTCATCAGGTTTTCCAGTTCAGCCTTGTGTAGCACCACCTTGGTTTCTGGTCCCGGCCTCCTACAGTCTGAGAGAGCGTGAAAACCAGTTAGTGACACAATGAGCTTCTGCAATTTGACATAATACACACACACACACACCACACGTATACACTACTACTGGAAATTAATGCAAAATAACAAAAGAGATTTTTAAAGCACATGAGCTGTGTATCATTAGCCTGGTTATCATCTGCTCCCACATCGTTTCACTTTATGGGCACCGTCTGGCCTCTCTCTATTGGGAAACGTTTGCATCGTGGTGGGCGGGATAT
>JANJYP010034626.1:0-19696 GCA_024605115.1 Rastrelliger brachysoma
GCTGGTTTTGGTCAGAGCAATAAGTTTATTATTAGGTTATTCGTTAGGATCCCCATTAGCTGTGCCCTAAAGCACAGCTCGCCTTCCTGGGGTCTACTTTTAAAAACATGCACTAAACATTACAGCCAACATAAATGGCAAACTGTAAGCTTATGTTAGGGAATAACAATATGTAGGAGTAAAACCTACACTGATGACTCTCAATGGAAGCAAAAGCTACAAATTCACATATGCATAGCATCCTATAAATAAGATGTTCCTTATTTGCTTTTTAGAATGGAGTTCTGTGTTAATTTAGCTAGGAACAGCTGTAAAGAAAACCACGTTTTCAGTGTACTAATATGCTTTTGAAGAAATTTGTGTTTGGCTTGGGGAGTGAAAACCAGTCTTTTGTTGCCTTTCTGCTACATATGTATATGAATCTAAATTGTGTTTTAATTGACTGTATTAATATGATATAGTTTTGAATTGTAAAACTTTCCATGTTGTGAGTGAAAGCAGTGTTTTAGAGAGCAGGTGTACCACCTTGTACTAAGTGCACTAGTATATCTAAAAGTTTTCTTGTACATGGGTGGTGCCAGAGAAATTTGATTACAGGTGCTATGGGTGTGCTTCAACATTGACTGGGTTTGCGCTTAGAAATACAGAATGTGCAACAATATCCGAGCACCCATGTCTGCCAACCTACATTTATCACCGATTTGACCATTCCCTCACTACGTATCAGTGCTTTGCACCGTGATGTAAACCACTGCAGCTTTTGCGTTAGGTTGCATTGACATTGTTTGACTTGTTTGTGTGTGCACACTCGCGTGTGGAAAGAGCATGTGTGTGTTTATTACGCCCGCTGCTGTCAACTGATCAAATGTGTGTTTTACTGTGTGCACGACAAAATAGAAAATCAATTATACACAGTGCACATTAGTAGGCTACGCAACGTTAATATGGTTTTGTAAGTGTTAGAGATCTGTATTGCTCTGCCACTCTTTGACATTCACTTGATACAATGGCCAAACTTTCTATGCACAGATCGAGGTGAAACATAACTAATTTAATTTATGACATTTTGGCTAACTTTTATAAACAGCAGAAGGATTTAACAGCTTATCATTAAATACATAATTAAGTACAGGCTATACAATAGTCTCATAAACACTAGCCTGGCTATTGCCAATTATATAAGCTCATACGAGCTTAGTCTGGCCAAGCTTCCGTTCTACCCGCTTTCTGAGAGGCAGGCATATGTTACTGGACGAAGCTACAACCAATCAGACCACTTATTCCGATGACATATAGGTAGCTGCGTCGCCGATTGTAGCTTGCTACAGCGTCATCGCGCTAAACCCGCCTCAATCGCGCCGGAGGGTAAAGCTTGCTTCTCATTGGTGCCCAGATTTTCTGGACAGGAAATTTTGTAAACCTGCAAGTTGGCCATACTGAGTAGTACTGAGTAGGATGCAAAATTTAATGTAGCGTCAAAGGAACTATGAACGGGCCCAGGCTAGTAAAACACAACAAGCTATCAGCTATTCTGGAAAAGTGGACTTTTTAAAGCTCTCTGTAGAAAATTTGTTTCCCAAAATCCAGATATGTAGCAAAGTAGAGCTATTTCACTACTAAATGCTGCATCTTGCTGGAGTATTATTTTTTCTCATACTTTCACTTTGCCTTCACTACATATTTTCGATGAGTTTGATACTTTTACTCTAATCTGTGATAGCGCATATACCACAAACTGCGAACTGGAAACTGATGTGCTGCCCGCAAAAGAGCCGAAGATATGCATTTACTGGAGTCATTCAATGAAAGAGAGCGCTACCTGTTGACTCCAGAGCTCTGGCTGGCCTGGCTGCATCCCTCTCTCAGCCCTCTCCACAGTCCGGCAGGTGTATGCAGTATTAAAATATCCACGCCCAGCACTCGCTGCAGCGGACAGATCCCGATCGCCGTCCTGCTTTCATGTTGTTTTAGATCGCATATCCATGTTGTTGAAGATGAGACTAGCCTAAGAAAAAAAAAAAAAAAGATGAGCTAACCTGCTAACCTGCATTTCAAAAATCACGTGCCAAAACGACTGGCGGTGGATGATTTTATGTTAGCTTACCCATAACTCCCAACCTTCAACTCCTCAACAGCAGCCACAGCTGCATCTTCACAACCACACACATGTGCATATTATACATGATTTCAATAATTTCCAGCATTCTATCTCATGCCCCTGACAAAGGGATAAAATGTCATGAAAATATATTTCATTTAATTAATTTTTATTCGATTTCATGGGGGTGCTGCGGGGGTGCTATGCCACTTCTAGGGGGAGCTGAAGCACCGGCAAGCCCCTCCTTGGTGCCGCCTATGTTCTTGTGGCATTGACTCATATTATTTGGAAGTAATCAAGCTCCGAAAGAATCAAAGTATGTAATGCAAATTTAGTTAAATCAGGTAGAAGGTATTTTCTACCTTGGTTTAGTATGGCGAATGCCTTGCTCATTCTATTGATAATAGTATTGACAGTTTTGACCAAGACAATTTGTTGTGCAGTGTGATGCCAAATGGCTTGGTTTCCTTTACTTGCTGGATAAGTGTTTTATTTTTAAACATTGTACCGTGTCTTACCAAATAATGTGAACCAAGTATTGCATTTTGTTTTGGATATGTTAAGTAGCAGAATGTTTTCAAGAATATGCTTGTTTGTTTTTAAGATCTACCCTCTGTCAATATCTAGCCTCCCATTCAAGATGGCAGCCAGATCAGCTGGCGCTGTTGCTGATGCATGTACTGTAGTGTCATCTGCATACCTTGTTATTGTTGTTTTCTTTAGTACGAGAGGTAAATTGTTGGTAAACATGTAATATATTGGTGGGCCCAGACAGCTCCCTTGAGGAACTCCTTCCACAGACAGACCATCTATAAGTAACTTCCATTAAAGAGGACTCTTTGTGATCTATTTGCCAGATAGCCTTCCAACCAGGCAACATGCTCTTAATCCATAACATTCAAGCTTTTGAAGAAGAAGCCTTTGGTCAATAACATCACAAGCTGTTGTAAAATCTAATAGGACTGCTCCACAGATCATTTTGTTGTCCAGATGTATGTACCAGTCATTTGTCATTTGCAGTACAGCTGTAGAGTGTTCCTTACTGTAAGCATGCTGGAAGTTTGTTATTAGATTATTTACTGAGGGGTACCCTTGTATTTGATCAAATACTGCCTTCTCAAAGATCATACTTAGTGCTGGTAACAAGCTTATGGGATGAGTATATGTTTCCCTGTCTTTGGGAAGTGGAATAACTTACTTCTTTCTAAGACTGTGGAAAGACTGATGGTTTCAGGTTGGTTTTTAGTATGGGATAAATTAAATGTACAATATAGTTTATTTTTACTATCTATACTACCAATCCCTGGTTGTATGATAACTTTATTAATTTATCACCTTTTTATCCACTTTTTACATTTTTAATTGACTGAACTCAAAATGGCAGGATTTATCCCTCATAATTTTTTCATGTTAAAAATGGATAACCTATTGTCTTGCTTGTGATGATTCTCTTAATTTTAAGTTCCTTACTTCTGAAGTAATCATTCAAGTAATTTGCAAGTTCTGTGGGTTTTGTGATAGTTATCCCCCCACAGGTGTTTAATTTCTTGTCAGCTCCTTTTCCTTCAAACAGTAATAACCAATCAATTTTATTTTCTAGTGTAAGAACGCCTTCCATATTCAGTTCACATGCTTTACCCAGTATCTCATCTATAGATTCTAAATAATTATGCAGCGTTTCCCACAGTAATTTTGTAAAATTTAGGAAATATCAAGTGGGGTGCGTCGGTTTTGCATGTGTGCGTGCGCTGTGGGGTCAGACTGAGACAATGTATGGGAAACACTGTTATGGTCTGAGCTTGGTGGCAGCCCAGCAGCTGCTGACATTAACCTTGCTGCCGGACACAGAGCCTGTGCTAACATGCAGATTTATTTTTCCCTCTGCTGTGTCTGTCTGAGCTTTTATGTGTTTGTGTTTTTGTGAGTGAGCTCTGGTCAGCTAGTCTGTAGTCTTGGTAGCAGAAGCAGATGCATGGAGTAAGTGAGTCATTTCTTTTATAGGATCTTTATTGTTTGAATTTGGCATTCTCGTCATTTCTCTCTCTCTCTCTCTCTCTCTCTCTCTCTCTCTCTNCTCTCTCTCTCTCTCTCTTTCCCTTGCCCCCCCTTCTTTTCCAACAGTTTAATTTAAAAGGAACCAATATTTGGTTTCTCTTGTCATTTCTTTAGGCTAGCCTTCTCTGCATTTCTCCATCACTTATGAGCATCACAAATCACAGCCCAATTTGTCTGCTCTACATTTTTGTCCCTCTACACAGAAATTGGACTAGATGAGAGATAACTTGGGGCACTCTCTGACTTTCAGGGACTTATAAAACAAAATAATTGGAGAAGCATTTTCTCAGAAACACACCTTCTCTAACACTTAAAGGTGTGTAGATTTGGAGGAATTTGCAATGGAAGCTCTTTCCAAAAACCCTCTGTTGTAGCCAACTGGCAGATCTCACAGTGATAGAAAAGTTTTAAATCCCAGCAGCAACAACCACAGCTTGAGTTAGAGTCCATTGCAGAAGTGTCTTACAATGCAATGCTACAGATGGCCTCTGGGTGCTGGTTCCAGAAAATTCCACACTCCAATAGCCACCATCAACTTCTCTCACTTTTTTTAAATGGGCACTATGTATGAATTACTCCCACCTAACATTGAGATGGTATATTGCAATAAACGGAGCAGCTGCTCAGCTACAGTAGCCAGCATGCTAACAGACAGATTCCCCGTATTCTCTCCAAGCTGTAACATAACATAACGTCTGCATCAGAAGCCGGTAAGTTTGAAATGGAGTAAATTATCTTTTGAAAATTAATTTTAAAATTAATGCATTGGGCAAATTAAGGAAACGTGCAACTCTCAGTCTTAAAACTGGCTTCAATGGCAGGTGACTCAACACCTTGCAATGGTCATGTTGATACAGTCTGCAGACCCCAAAATAAAATGAATATGTAATATGTCACTGTGTCAAATGGGAACTGCTCTGATTTGTACCCATGTACAACTTCAGTCAAAGTTGTAAGAATTAAACTGAAGATTGCTTTAAAAAGGCCACATAGGACTAATAAAGTTCTTTGCTTATGTGAAAAATAAGACACATTCATCAAGTGGCTTACTACTGCTAAGAATGTCATCTAGGAGTTCACCTATAAGAGCAGTTCAAGTGATGTATGCTTTAAGTATGAATAGCCAATCAGACAAAAACAGTTTATGTTTCCCTCATTATTTAAAGAATCCGTACATTTCTGCAGGGAAATGTTATTTCTTCCAAAGCATGCATAATTTAAGTGTTTGTGTTAGCAATTAACACTGAAATCAACAACAACAAGACTCCAATATGGTTCAAATTAAAGGAAAATTGGCTTAAATTATAACATAACAAGAGCCAAACTGGAGATTGGAAGAAAATTCTGCTATTGGTAGAGCAGATGCTTCAGGGAAAATCTATAATAAACAGAATGTTCATAACCATAAATGCAGCATAAAAAAATAAAACAACTGTACAAATGTACGCGACTATCACAGTTATGATCATGTCATGCATTGCACATATTCATTCAGAAACATGCTCAAGAGAAGCTGGGATGTCCGGGTATCAATTTACAACTGCACAAAGATGATCAAGTTTCAAGTTATTTATTTTTACACATCATTACTCAAGTGTAACAAAGTAAAAATATGACTTCTCAGCTCAGCACTGCACTAAGGAAAAAAGAAACATGTTAAAAATAATAATTTAAAAAAAAACAAACTAATCGTAATAGATAGGAATACAGTGGTGGAAAACAGTTTTGTACACCCCATGCATTTTGAAATATTGCATTAAGAATCATTATTAGGTCTTCATGTGCAATTTCTTTTAGTACAGTCACAGCCAAAATTCTAAATAACAACTAAAAATTGATTGGTTCCATAAAAATACATAAGACATTTTGAGTATTGGGTAATTTTGGTCATTCTTTTTCTTAAAAGACACAACTTTTGTTGCCATGCTTTGTGTCTATATAAAGCCAGCACATTTGAAAGTTCCTCAGAGACGAAACACAGGCAACATGTCTGAGGAAACAGATTTTCAGCCAATTGAGATTGTGTACATTTTTAAGTGTGTCCGAAAACAACAAAAGGAATATAAACATGTATGTAGAATGTGGTGTTCATGTGTCCTACCTATAATATATGAAATGCCTATATACGGATATTGTATGTGTATATTAATGAATATCTGTTTTGTACTTGTTTGTGTGACATCAAGCAAGCTGCAGGCATTTAATGTCCATTGTACAGACGCCTGGTGGCCTCGTCGTAAAAGCTGTCTTAGAGCCTACTGATCCAGGCCTTGAGGCTGCCGTAGCGCTTGCCAGATGGTAGCAGCTGAAACAGTCCATAGATGGGGTGAATGGGGTCTAAAATAATCCTGGCTGGGGATTTTAATAATCCTACACATCAGAAACCTGGACACTGTTAGAATGTAAAAAAGGATATTATTAACCAGGGTTCTCAAGTTTCACATAAATGCCATATCAAAAATATGAGCAAAAACAGCATTAGTGTTAACATAGTAATACCCATGTGCTTCAACACATTCAATGCCAGTATTACTTTTGCACCCCAGGAATCAAAAAAATCATAACATAGTATCAAAAGTCGGATCATCATCCCCAGAAGAATATTGTGTGGCCATCTCAGAATGTGCATATTCAGGTTTACAGTTATGTTGCTGATAGCAACCCCTACTGTCCCAGCACAGCAGTTTAATTGGCATGTTAGCTATATAGTGCACTACATTTACATTTGAATGCTGAGTGTACACATATATCCACTCTATAGTTCCCTATAAAACCCTACAACAGACCAAAATATTCTATGTGTAGTGTTCATGGCATGTACTCTTACTTTCTTCTAACAGTTCTACAATACTCCACATTTTTTCTCTCTTTCAAAGGTATTTTTATTGATGGCAAGTCATGAAAAAGATGGCCACTTTTTTGTGTGTTTTTTTTTGTTTTTTTGAACAACATCCACCTGTGACGCAACACATCCCACTGTCCAAACATGGACAAAGACAGACAAAATTGTGGAGAGACAATTTTTTCTTTTTTTTCTTTTTGTGTGTGCGCTGCGTGATACCTCATTGAGCCGCTGTACCAATCCTCCGCAGCATCGGGGTGTCATGGCATCAGGGAGCCACGGTGCCGGCACCATGCCTGCGCGGCATCAGGGAGCCGCGGTGCCAGCACCGCAGCTCGCTTGCGATTGAGCTAATGTTACCATTTTGCGACGTCTGTGTTAAAAGGAGTTGGTAGCGGTTTGTGTTCTCCAGACTCGGGTCATAAATATAGGACAAAAGTTCTGGCATTATATCTTGAAAGTAATCCAAATTGGCATGGACAACTTGTATGTGAACATATACAAATTAAGTTGAAGGGGGAAAAAAAACTTCTTGACGGCTGGGTTAATGCCTGTAGCTCTTACCCAATCAGGGTAAAACTGACTTGCATACCAAATATTCATTAAAGCAGCAATCCAATCAGAGCAAAGCTAATTTACATACTGAATTTTAATGAGAAAAGCAGCCGCCTTCTCCACCAGGCTTTTCATTTGACACTAGGGTGATATGAAAAAAGCAGTCTGAGGCATTTCCAGCCCAAATAATGATACAAACTCGATTAGTGGACATCAGGAATTAACACAAAATGAATGAAATAGGTGTTGCGTGGGACCTTTAAGTACATTTCAGGGCCTGTACTTTCTTATTACTTGAGTACAGAAGTGGAATCAGTACTTCTACTGCAGGATATTTTTTACACAAGTATCTGTACTTCTACTTCGGTACAGAATGTAAGGACCTGTGCCTTCCACTGATCTTGACACTTGGTGATAGTGTTGAAGCCAGTTGAAGCTAGTGTGGGTGAGAGACTTGACCTCGACTCTTGACCAGAGACTTGAGGCTTGACTTGGACTCTGGCTCAAACAGTTGTGACTTGACTTGGACTTGCAGAAAATGACTTGTGAGCACCTCTGCCAGAAAGTTGAGTAGAACTTTAAGCAAATCCAAATCTGGAGAATGCCCTCAGAGGATTGGGCTCAATTCAGTGATGAAGGGTCTCTGACATTGTATGATGTCCAAAAGTTATCTAAAGTGGGACATGTCCAGTGATAGATATAGTATGTGTGAATGAGGCAGGTTCGCCTTTACATTTATCACATGTAGGATCAACATCAGTGTATGTTCACACTAATTTGTTTTTGATATGTGGATACGATGCACTACTTTAAATTGAAAAAGTGCATGTTGAGAACACATAGAAGAGGAGTGTATCCGATCAAGTACTGAGTCCCATGTGTCCTCTGTACAATTTACAAGTCTTGGTACAAGTATTGTTTCCAAGCATTTCTCACATTAAAGAACAGTGCAGATTGGAAATGAGGTTGTATAGATTAAACATAATTTCTTTAGATGTGGGGTTAACAGAAAATAATACAGTATATCAATGGGGTTGACTAGGCATTTATAAGGAAACTGGGTTGTTAAACGCTCCTCCTCATTTTAAAAATGTGAAAACTACCATCACGACTCTACAGTTGATGCTGATATACAGTAAGATACCGATCATTAGTGTCTGAAATCTTTATTTGCTTTTAACCACTGAGTAAACTGTTTAGTGTCCATTATGTAAGGAGAAGTGACTGAGTACATAAAATAATGATTTTGGACAAAGCCATTATTACATTCGACCTTTTGTCAAAAATGTATCCAGTCAAATATTGACAGTCATCTTTCATGTCCTACCCAAATTAACATTGTTGATGGAGCATAGTAGTTGCAGCAAAATAGGTATTCTTTTGTTGTGACTGTTGAGTGATTGTTGGTTTGTCAATTTAGTTTTCCTGCATAATAGCGTTAAAAATACAGCATTTTACATGACTGTTACTCATATCTTTTATTCTTGTTTGAAGTGAATGCTTACTACATTAATTACCATGTTGTATATCTTTTAGAAGCTTAATATTGTTTGATCTTTCTTTGGTGATGTTCTTACGGCATGAAGACAATGTATAACTAATTTGACAGTCTAGACTTTGATGAATCCAGTTTCTTTGTTACACTACCAATTTATTTTTTAGAACACGTTTATCCTCTTAAGGATATCACAACATTTCATTTTCATCTGGGATCCCAACAGACTGCTCTTAATAGACTTTAGAGAGTTATATTTAGGACATTTTTTGTCCAAAGAAATATGACACAAAGGTTTCATTGTTTACTCAGTGAGGAGGGAAAAAAAGTCAAGAATTTTTTACTTTTATCTGTGGCTGTCACAGTTTTATAAAAATGTGTGCTGAAGTGCAGCCTGTGATAATGGAAAAGGCTTCTTTTCTTTTTCTGCTTTTAACCTACTCACACTCATAACATAAGTAGAGGCCGGCGTCAGTTGAGTGTTACTACTGAAAAAGTAAAATGACAAACTTGTGGTTTCTGCAGAGTACAAATTCTCTGTCTGACCTCACTAGCCACTGAGTTCAGCCTTAAAGGTTCATCTCTGTTAAAGAAAGCAGCTGGACTGTGTAAAAGTGAGTGAATTGTTCAGATAAGAGGTCACATGAAATGTCTACATCTATTGTACAAACTCAGCTTCCTACAGCACACAGGTTTCCTCCAGCACAGTATTTTTAGTTTCTTTGTTTTTTTTTTTTTTTGGATGTTTTCTAAATGCCATGGAAAATGTCAGCAGAGCCCAGACCAGGGGCCGATGGACATTTGTCCTTGTCTTGTTTCTCCACCACCTGTCTCTCCAGATTTGAATGGAGGTGCTGAGGGGGCTTTCCTTGTCCTTGTCACTTCTCTTTTTGGCTCTTGTACCTTCACACATATATCACAAAGACATGTGATTTAAGCAATGCTAAGAATGCCATGCTTCCTTCCTCTGCCTCCTGTAGGGAAATCACAGCAGTGCCTGCACTGTACTCACAGGATCTGTAAATTAAAAAACCCATGCCTCTTTTTATTTACTCAGGCCAGCTTTGTTGGAGCAGATTAGCTGTCAGCAGAGATTAGAGTCCTGGTTAGCAGAGTGAATACACAAGGGGAGTGAGTGTTGCCCTGTTGTCAGACATGATGGGAAGAAAAGGTGCGGGAAAAATCAACGAGGTGTAATGAAGTCAGAGTGATTAGGCACGGCAGATGCTCATGTATGCAAGTAGCATATTTTTTTCTTCATTTTTCTCTTTTATGACTTTCATCTAATTCTCTTTGTTCTGTCTTTGCTTTCACACTTCATCTCTCTTCCAGTTGTCTTTCAGTGTTTCTTCCTCTGTATCTCTCATACTTTCTATCCCTCTCTCTCTGTCACACACACAAACGCTGAGGTGATTATTTCTGGCAGGTTGGGTGTGAAAGTGTGCTATGATAAACATACTGCCGTGGTTATTAATTTTGAGTAATGGCAGCGTCAGACTCCAGTGCCTTGATAAGTATCGGAGATGGAGGAACATTTGTGGCGCGGCGCAGAGACACAATGAAGGCAAGCAGCTGGAGCTTATAGGCTACAACAGCATGAGTGCTGCTGTTGTATCCAGGCACAGATCCATGGCCATCAGTAGCCTGCACCTCTTTGTGTATACACCAAGAAATGTCAAACCCGTGACTTCCTAAAATATGCAATATAAAATAAGTAAAATATGTAATTAATAATCAGATTAATGTGGTATTCCTGTATAGTTAACCAGGGCTTGACCTCTTCAAATAAAGTTTATCTGCTCACCACACCACCCTGCTGCTCTAGGGTCCTTAGTTTGATTAGAGTGCTCTCATTTCTGGAAGTAATAAGATTTGATTTGTGATGCACCGTCCGTGACAGCTAAACAGCTGCTGAATTTAAAGGGGCTTTAAGTAATCTTTGACTTTTATCATTCTCTTTTAGTGACCAAGGTATTGCAACAATGCTGACTGATGTTTGTTTAAAGTCACTGTGACAAATAAATGTGTAACAAAAAAGTCAGGCATTTGTAAGGTAGCCAATAAGAGCAGAAGTTAAGCAGAAATTTCTAGTGAGAGGGTAATTTTATAGTTTCAAATACAGAGCTCTCTTTGGTATCATTTTTTGTCAGCCGTGCTAATATGGCATTTTAGTTATGCTGTCAAACACCCTTTTAGGGTCTGATAGAATTAATGTTTTCGGTTTTGAAACCCTCAGATGTGCGGTGTCCCACTTTTGAATGCTTGCTTAAAGTAAATCCTAAATCCTAAACAATGTATCTCTCCAGCATTGGAACTTCATCATGAACCATCCAAATGTAATCATTATATGGGAAACCCTACATCTCACAGCTGTGGAACCACATTAGACACAGGCCTCTGAAGTGCTATTATCTCACAAAATGAGTCATGGGCCTGCCACTGGAATTTAGTTCAAATCTGTGTTGACTAAATTGTTGACCTATGACAGCAAAATTATTGGTTCCACTTGGACCCAATATATTTTTTCTGTGATTTAATTTTTTCCACGTATAGGTCTCTGCTCTGTCAGGCTGGGCAAATTATTGTTGCTTTAGCCTATTACCAAACTAGGAGATAAGAGAAGAAGCCACTAGAGATCATGGTGTTAAAAATCTGGCATTTGCTTGGTGGCTGACTGGGACAATAATTTAGGCCGGGAATTTGACTCCATTCCAGGCCACTCTTTTCATGCAGACCATCAGACCTCTAATTTTGTCTTCTAACCCTATTACTGTTTTTTCATTAAAGAGTATCTACACATATAGATACTTAATATATGATAAAGTTATTTAGATTATTATGATTAATCACATTTTGCCAATAAAGTAAAATTCAGTGTTGGACTGGTGGTCAGTCCAACACTGTACTGGAGTCTGGGGACATGGTCAAAACCATCATTCTGGTGCACTCTAGAGGAACATCAAGAGGTTATATCTAGAAAAAAAAGTATGCTTTGCTAATTTAACTGCTGGTTGATGATGAGACACCCACAGAGAACAGGAAAAATGTTTATCAGTTAATAAATGTTCCACTGTAATTGCTGCTCGTCATCATAGGTGGGTTTAATTGCTCACTATATTGTTGCTGGTGAAGTTGTTAAAGGCAGGCCACAATGACTGTCTGGCCACCAGGAATCGTCCCGGTGCTCCTGATTGCCAGTCTGCCACTGGCTCTGTTTAATGATGCAAAATGTATGTAGATGTGCATCTTCATTTGATTTTCTCTCTGATATTATGTATGGTCTTGGTTTGGAGAGTTGATCTCATTTAATGCTTTTATCCAATTCTGAAGGTCCTACGTTTTTGATGGTTTTTTTTCTAAATATTCCACTCTGAAGGTTAAATTTCTGCTGATAAATCTTTCTCTCAGTTGCTTTTGTGTGTGTCAAAACTATTCACAACATGGTTTTCTGACTTGTTTTTCTCCTACAAATCAATTTTTAGTCCTATTGTCAGGGAGGGAAAGGGCATTTTTCTTCCTATTTTCTGACATTTTTCTTTAAAATCGTTCTTGCTTATGCAAACGCAATTATTTATTTATTTTAATGTGATGGTTTTACAAGCTTTTGTACAGGCTCAGTCAGTACATGTCCATTTTACTATCTCAAAATAACAGCATGTCTGTTCTCTGAATGTCTTTGTGCACGTGTACAGTGTGAATGCTTTGGTCTGTGATCAAACTATAGTGGGAGTCATATTTGTAGGTGCTCGCCTATGAATGGGTGCTTAAGAGCATATGGGTGCAAGGGTCTGGCAGCAGGCTGCATGCATTCACCCTTCAGATGGTTCTGTGTGTGTCACGTGTAAATGTGATTTGAGTCACTCCAAATCAGCGTGTCAACTGTGCAAGTTGGTAATGTAATCACACAGAAATGTTCTCATGAAGTGCTCCGTTGGCCAGGAACCAAGGCAGTGGACTGTGGATGGCAACATCTCCTCTGTGGAAATGGTGTGACCATCAAGGCTCCATGTTCCCTGACTGAAAGGAGCATAAGCTTTTCACCTAACCCTTCTAGCCTGACTTCTGAAAGGTTAGGAGAAACCCTCTGAATTATTTCCTTTCATGAGATAACATACCTTCTTATCAATGACCGTTTTACAACATGCATTAATTATCTTCTCAGCAAGCACTCTGTTGAAATGGGCATAGAATGGTTCAAGCAGTTGGGTTGAGGTTGGAGTGAGTCTGACAAAACTATGGCGCAGTGGAAAGTTCACATGAGCTGTTACCTTTCAGAGTTTCTTTTGTGATTGTAGATGCTGGTCAGGAGTTGAGATTTGTGTTTGTGGGTATCTTTGGCATGCAGGTGGTACACAGCAGGGGACTTTGGGTTATTATGGTCATCCATACTGTGGGGTTGAAAAGTTGCTGGTATAATCTAAATGGTAAAGATACCACGGGACTCAGCTGCCCTTGTTTCACCATGTTGGAGACCTGGCATTTGACCTCTGTTTGAGGACCAAAGCTATAATTTTCTCTGTCTTCCTCTGTTCACTGTGGCTTTTGGAAGCCTGGGTCAGATGAATAAAACAAAAGCCATATTCAAAATTATTCTTTTATACGCTCATCCTTTTATGCCTTCTTTCTTTATCGTCAAATGAGTATGTCCTCATGCCCTTGTTCTGTCCCAACAGCACTTTGTGTAATTTTGCTCTGTTCTTTTTTTGTATTGATGCTGCTTTATTGATAACATCCTTTCCTTTCTTTCTCGTCTTACTTCACTTTTTCTTTCTCTTCCTCTCATTGCTGCACTTTCTATATCTCCCTGAATCCCCCCCTTTCTTCCCACTTTTGCTCCCTACGGCGTTCCTCCACTCCCTCTATGTTGCACTCATTTGTATGATCACCTTCTTCATACCCACAATACATCCGTTGCCCTACAAATGAGAGCAGGGAGAGCAAAGGGGAGAGCATGATGCAGGGCCGAATGAGCAAGGTTTAATGAAGCCAGCCTAAATTAATTTACTGCTTTCCATTGAGCTGCTCTGTCCCATGTGGCGGACAAACACCTCAGCCATTTTATCAGAGGACCCTTTCTGTTCTGCTACCTGTTTGTCTGACACCTCTGTAATTAGCCACCACTATTGAGGAGAGTAATTGCATATTAGAGCCATGTTCTGTTTTGGGAGCAACAGAACATTTTTATGCAAATGTTCAGAATCAGATTAAGAAAATTATCCAGGGTTTTGAGTGTGGGAGAAATAGAGAAAGGGCATTATATACTAAAGAAGTAAGGGATTGCGCACTGTGTGTGAATGGGATGGAGGGGCCAACGATTTATTTGGTGGTATATATATGTAGTATGTAGTAGCGTCCCAGGATAAACTTGAGGGGTGGGACAAATAATCAATATTGCAACATATTGCAATATTTCCAATTGCAATACATTATTGATATGCTAGTGCCAAATATCATAAAGTGTTTTTAATCATAGGACTGTTCACATGTTTGAGTTTCTTTGGCTTACCACTACTAGACTTCCACTACCCTTTTCCACCTAATGTAGGCACTGAACAGTCTAGTGGCAGTTAGATGAATGGCAATTATAGGCGCCATTGAAGAAGAAATGGAAGCAAAATAACCAGACATGAGCAGCTGCTGTCAGACACTCCATGTGCACATTGGAAACACCAATAGTCAGCTGGAGCTTTTAATGTCACGAGAAGCACATTCATTGCCCTTTGTAAAAGTTTCTGTGGGATTTCTATGTTGAAAGTGAGCTAGCAGTATTACTACAAGATGCATGGTTGTCAGGAAAGTGTCAGTATATAGCTGTAGCCCTGGGTTTAGGCATGTTCATTTTACTGTCTCTGAATATCTCTTAAAGTTCTGAACATAGCACAAGTAGCTATCGGTGGGTTGTCTGTTGTGTTAACTGCCACAGAAAAGGAATACATTTTTATGGCATTGCCATATCTTGGCATTTCTGTAAAACATATGTACTGTTAGTAAACACTGTACATTATCAGACTATCTCCTGCTCTTTGAAATATTGTTTCTTTATTTTTTTGATATTTCTTATATTATTTAATTTAACTTTTGTTGAGATAAATAGTTATCATTGGAAGAATATTGTGAGTTCATCTGTGATTCTCCCCTTATAAACATAGAGAACATTTTCGCTCCATGGCTGATTTACCATTTCAAATTGGTATTTTAAGCTTTGCACTGTGATGGGAATTTAATTACCAATTAACTTGGAATTATTCACTGCTATTGTTGCTCACCTGGTTTATATTAGAGCCTCCCAAGGGCAAATACTGTGCTTACTTTTAATCCTGCATTTTGTTCCGTTATGCATGTGATTGTGTGTGTGTATCTGTAGACAAGGGAAAGTCTGCTCATGCCAGGTGCTTGCTACCTCCCTCGTTAGGAACAGAGCTGCAGACTAAAAAAAACCTGGATTGGGTTGCAGCTATTCGTACATCCCTTATTTTGTTTCTGTGTGAAGTTTTTTGGTTTCTGATTTGACTTGATTTGATTAATCAAATCATATTGCACCATTGAAACTTAAATATATTGGCAAGTAAAGATTAGCAATAATGGAAACCAAACCAGTGCTATTTAATTAATGTTCAGCACACAACTTCACCGGCCAAGGACTTTGTGAACACAGACAGATATCTAGCAGAGTCTTCTCCCTTCTTTTCTCCTTCTGTGCTAACCTACCCAAGCCATGACATATGGCTTGTCGGTTTTGATCAGACCATCAAATTCTAAACCTCAGATTTGATGTTCGACTGGAGCTGAACGATGCATAAACACTCTCCAGACACCCCTTGAAACTATGGGAAATCTGTCTCTCTCTTGGAAGCTTTCACTTTTTATTTTTAGTCAGAAGTCATTTAAAACCCAGAAAGCCCCTTTTTTGACATGAAAAGACAGAAGAACGAAAACTGTGCGCTGTATACGTTGTATGGGTTTGTATTATTTTGTTAAGGTGTTTGTATGCATGTGTGCATTTTTTATTTTGGTTGCTTGTCATATATGAGGCTTCCTTGCAGAGATGTGTTTGAGGCGAATACCTGTGCTCTCTGATCACTCTGTGTACAGTATAAACACTGCATTTAGCTTGCAGTTTGTTTAAGGATCTAACATTATTGTTCCTTGTTTAGCTTAACAGGAGCTGACCCTCTGACTGCAGGAGAAATTTGTCTTTTTAATTGTGCTTCTACATAAAGAGGTGAAAAGACAAGTTTAGTGTGAAAACAGCATGGTAAAGATTTAGTAACTTGTCAAAGGAGGAGGACACTAAGGAACATGTACCTAGGCCTTTTCAGGACTATACATTTTCTAAACATTTTCAAATTAGTATGCTGCCCTGCATTTTGAATTAATATTGGTTAACGTTGGTGATAAACATCTCAGGCGATTAAACATTTACTTTGTTGCTCTTGGGGAAAGGTTGGACTTATCTGATGCTCAGCTCTTATAGTGTGTTGAAACTCCACTTTTTTTTGCTGTCGGAGGTCTCCTTCCATTACCTACTAAGCCTTTGTCAGATTGCAGGGCTGTGAAGCGGTCCCCTATCACCACTGGTAATGGTGGTTTCCAAGTTCCAGTCTATTCAGCTCACGCCGCCACCCTTCAGAGACTGGTAATAACTATTTGTTCAGGCTTATACATTCTCACCCTGTGACTTAAATTTTTTTTTCTGTTTTCCTCTCTCGCTCCATTCACCCTTCTCAGTTTACTGGATCCATATTTTTTCTTTCCACGCTCTCTTTCTTCTTCCCTCTCTCCATCCTTCTCTCCCTCTCTGGCGTCATCTTTCCTTTCATCAAAGCATTCACTATTTAAACTCTCCTCTGCTCCAAGGTCCTGTCAGATCCCCTAGAAGCCAAACACTATTAAAAGAGGTCTCTAGAGCTTACCCAGTGTGTGTGTGCGTGTATGTTTAAAGTAAGTATGAATATTGCAGTTGTATTTTAGTGCGAAGCCACAACTGTGTGGTAATATGTGTTTGTATCCACATTGGTGTAGAGGGTATCTCCTTTTTTGATCCTCTGAATCTTCAATAAGAGCATGAACTCTGGTGGGAAATCTATTGGCAGCAGATTCAGAAGATTACGGAAATTCAGCCTAGCGGGAGGCAGTAAAAAGGTGGTTATGGTGGGGGGGAGTTAGAGTGGTCGGAAGAGCTTGCCATAACCCAGAGAGAATAAAAATATGAATAGAGTGTGGCGTCAATGACCTTGTGGCATGAGGTTTGGTGTCCCTTGCCTGCTCTGCATAGCTAAATGGGAAAAAGGTTCAGACACACATGAACATACGCCCAAAAAACACACTTGCACATTTACTCTCATGCACACACATTTGTGTTCATAACAAATATTCATATGCTTTCAAAAAATCTCTTTCGGTCTGAGAAAACAAAATCTTAATTATGATACAAGAAAATGAAGCAATAGTTGTAACACTGAAAGTTTCTCTACCTCTCTGATGTTAGTTTGTCGACAATCAAGATTAAAGATCAAATGTAGTGTAGTATTACAGGACCCTCAATTTTTTACGTAGCAAACACTTTTTCAGAAACATAACATAGTATCTGATTACAGAGCAATAAAAAAAAAATTACATTGTTTTTTATAAACCCTGTCAATAATGACACTCTACTGCAGAATGAAAAATGTATTTCTGATTCGCATATTCAGTTTTATTTTAGACTGTGTGTTATTTTCCTGACCTGACTGGACCAGGTGTCGAATATAGAGGGAGGGATTAGGAGAGATATGAAGTAAGAGGGAGAGAGAGACCTGTTTCATTAGCAGATTGAGGGAGCTGTAATGTGATGGCTGGTTGAGATGACTACTTAAATGTGATAGGCCATTAGCCATTCATCCCTTCTGCACTATTAATGCAAGGTATGGAAAATGCAATCATGCAAATCACTCTTCGATCAGAGCCTTTCATAGAGGAATAAATGCTGACGGCGTGAAGGGGAGGGAGTGTTAAGAATGAGGTGGGCAGTGGATAAGTCTTAAATAGAGAGAGACAGAAGGAGAGGTGCACTCTTCCCTTCTTTTCCTCCTCTCTTCTATCTCATGTCAGTTTTTGTCGTTCATCAGCACCTTATCTGTTTAATTTTAAAATGTCAGGCGTTACGGGTGACATGGAATCAGGACAGAGATATGGAAGTTGAGCTTGATAGATGCTCTGTCTCACTCTGTTCTTTGCTTCCCATCTTAGGCCTTCAGCAACGTTATCTTACATTTGTTTTAGTATTTAGCAAAGCAAAGGAGCCAGCCATATACTTTTGTAATGATTGATATCCTACTAATAAGCAATACGACTGAATATTTAAAATAACCTAATATTACGCTTATAATAAGATGTCAGCATCACACAAGTAGTGGAATGTAAAGTAATTCAGGGAGGTAAGGGGATTAGATCTGGGTTTTTTTTAGTTGTGGTTATATTTTTTATCCTGTAGTTACAAAATAAAACTGAAAGAGGAACAAAAAACACTAGATTTGACTTGAAAGTGGTGTTTCATCCTGTTCGACTCTTCCCTCTAAGAAATGTCAGACTTTATTCCAGCGAGGTCCATCAGCTCATTTATTTTTCTAAAACCCTTTGCTCCCTTCAGTTGAGGTTGTTTCTTTTGACAGTTTCAGCTCTTCAGAATCTGAGAAAAGTGGCTGGAGAAAAAAGGAAGTACAGATTTTAAATTGAGTACATGTAAACCATCAAACATTCAAAAACATTGGGCATCTAGGCTTATGGTTTCATAATAGAGTCAATGTCCACTGTAAGCCAAGGTACATACTATTCAGGTGATCTGAGGTTGTCCCATTCTGATATTAAAAGTTAAATATACTCACACATATGGCTGGATGATATAGCCCTCAAATAATATTGTGATATTTTTTGACTGTATTCTGATACAAGATATATCTCAATATTTCGAAATTTCCTCTAAACTACTGTAAACTACAAAACTACTGTTACAATAATGTTTAGTAAAGTATTGCTACAATATATTAAAACAAAGCACTGCTATAATATAATTAAATAAAGTACTGTTATAATAGAATACTACCAGTACTACTCCTATTACTATCACTACTACTCGTAACATCGCTAGGAAAGTTACTTTAAGATTTGAATTAATTACTGAATTAATTAATTGCATATTATTCATTGCAAAAGTAATTACATTTCTTTATTCATTACTTAGCAAATATAACACATTACACTATTATTGAAGTTACTTTGATTCATAAGTTGTCAGCTCTGTAAAAGTTGCTTTTAAGCAACTGAAAATCCTCCTCGCATCCATCTTTTATTGTTTAACACATACAGAGATAGAAACATTGGGGAAAAAAAAGAACAGTTCACTGATAACTAAATGTTATCTGTCACAGAGTATGGTACCTCAAATATATGATTTAGATCCTTCTCAGTTTTGCATCAGTCCACTTCCTCTTTAATATACTGACTAAGACATGGTTCTTCTTGGATGGTCACTTTGAATAATTGAAGCTGACAGTGAATTTCCCCCAAATACTTTACAGCCTCTCATAAAATACTTAATCAGGCCTCAAAAATGTTGATTAGCATATTCAGCTCGGAAAAACCGATATGATACACTTTAAATTAATAAGCCACT
>JANJYP010034631.1:0-26772 GCA_024605115.1 Rastrelliger brachysoma
TTCCTATCTACACAATGCTGTACCAGTGCATTGACACTATTTAAAATTGACAATAAAAGGTTCCTCAATCACAGCTGTGTTTGATATTGTGTCTGAATGTCTGGTTGATGTGTGGAAATGTACTCTGTTTTGTGAAAGCTTTGATATTCTGTGCTCACATACACACTCTAAAGCCACAAAGCCCTAACAGTATATGAAACCATGACTAATGACTGTACACACGAGTAAACATGAGTAAAGTTCGAACATCAACATCAATAAGACAATATTCAGGAATGATAAGCATAAAATGCAAGAGTGCACAGGGGTGGAATATGTAAACATGCCAGTATGTTTCAGAAATATTTGTAATTTTACATCTAAAATTGAGAGTGAATAAAAAAGAATAAGATGTGGCTGTACATCAAAACTACCGGATGCATAGGAGGTTGTCGTCTTCACACAGTCTGAAGTAAAATGAACTTTTATGATAAGTATACAGTGTGTGGTTGGTTTCTACAGCAGAGGTCACAGTTGTGAGCCATGACAAAGCAACCCTAGTCAATCATCTGATGATGACTGTAAATGGAAAGTAAATGCGAAACAAATTGACATTTAGATGCGTTGTTACTGGAATTCAACTTCCAGTTTTTGCATAATCATTAAAAAAAGTTGAACCAAAGCGGTTGAGATAATTATCTGTAATGTTTGATAAGAGATAAATTAAAAATGAATGTGTTCAGATATTTGTTTGTTATTCTAATATATTGATGGCTTNAAAATTAAAAATGAATGTGTTCAGATATTTGTTTGTTATTCTAATATATTGGTGGCTTACCCTAATTACAATTGAATAAATTCAGTGATGGAAACATGGAGGTGGTACAGCACGTAGCACTGACAGTGAAAGTGACAGTAGAGCAGTTACCGATCAGATTTACAGCAAGTTTAGGGTTTTGGTATAGCATTAATTGATCAATTTGACCAAAATCAGAAAATAATAACTGCATAACGTCAAAGGTAGGGAATGGCGGGAAAGTATCGCACAAATCATGCATGCATAAATTCAGTGAATCCCATCGTCTGCGTACACAAGTATAAAACAGTACTGTAGACCATTTTGGATGCCACTATTCACGGCTATCAAAATTGTTATATTTAATTTACATGTACAGTATCACATATTTTATTACCATATTACCAGCCAAAAGTTTGGACACATCTTCCTATTCCCTTAAATGAAAAAATGTGTCCATTTTGATATTGTGTGTGCGTACTATACTACATTATATTACAACCAAGGCCAACATCACAAATGTATAAAGTGTAGTATCGAGGTGTGCATTTTATACAGTGATCTTTTTTAATTGATAATAGGTACAATGATCATAATAATTATGATAATAATTATATGATTCATATATACTGCACATACAGTATGACAGTAGTTACTTAGTGGTGGATCAATATGGAGTTCTAAGAATTATTTCTTGGTAAATGAGTTAAAACCCACTTGAAAACATGTCATTTTACATGTATGGAGATTTTGCAAATATGTGTTTTATAATGTACAAACCTCTGATCTTCATAGGGATATTCTCTTTTCTTATGCAGAGAGAGTACAGAAAGCTTTTGTCTGTCAGTGGCAAGCAAAGAGATTATTAATGCACTTAATTTCAAACCATTTCTTATGTGTACTTTTAAATGTTTTGGCTGTCTTTCTATTTACAGTGATGTGATGCACATAAGCTACATCATATAGTTTTAAATTTTGTGTTAAAATAATACTTGCACTGGTTTTCTCTTGTGGCTGCAGGCCTATAAATGAATGTGTTGTTTTGTATTCTGGCCTATTCTTTTTCTTTTGTCCTTAAATAAGCAATTGTCTAACTTTGTCTAAATCTTCTGTACTCATACAATATTTGCTTAGGCTTTTAGCTGGCTTGTGCAATGATCAAATTCCCCCTGAGGCTGCTCAAATCTACAATGCACTCTTGCAGAGTTGTGACATAGTTAGCAGATCTATGAGCTCCTTGCAGTCGCAGTACTATCTCTTTGCTTACTCAGGGGAAAACCTTGCATGCATATGTCAGATTTACACATCCTCTGACAGGACATGAGCTTACAGACAGTCTTCCCCACAGGTAATATGTAAGGAATTGGAAACACAAGAAACGAGTATGATTTTAAAGTCTTTACAGGCAACTGAAGATCAGTAGCGGCACTCTAGATTTTGTTCACAGTAAAAAACATAACTTAATAATCCAAGGATGAGCTCTAAATATATCTGCTTTTGTTTTTAAGTTTCGGAAACTTAAGAAGCAGCAAGACGTGTGAATGAGACACTTACCCAGTGTTTAGTGAATATTCTCCTGGGAGAGTGATGAGCTACCTTGCATCATGACTGTGAAGTGACTTGTAAAGTGACATGTCTGTCTGGGTACAGGGTGGTTTCCTCTTTTGTCTTCACAGTCCCTCCTCTTCAACTTATCTCTCCCTCATTGGTTCATTGATTATGGTGCTAGGTGTCTGGGTTTTTTGTCATAATAGATGGTAACTTTCCTCTAAATAAAATAGCTATCTTTATTCTTTTGTTTTGTTCATTATGCTTAAAGCAGAGAGGTCATTTTTTATATTTAATATTCTCCACCTCTTCAATTGTAGTTTGTGTTTTTAGATGCAAGTTGTTACAACAAACTGCACGTAAAAACACAAACTGAATAATGAGTAAGAAAAGTGCATTTTTTGAAATGGAGATGTGTGTACATATGCGCTTACTGACACAGGGAGAGGAACAGGGACAGCAGTTAGAGGGCTACTGATTCTGTAAACCTGTAAATGTTGTTCATGAGTTGCTCCCCTCCAGCACCACTTGCTGACCACTACATTAATAGGTTGTTCTATGCTGAGACAAAAACCACTTCAAAGACACTGATCTGTGACAGGAAGTGAACAGACAAAAGGCTGGTGGTACTGATATGTAGGGCTAGGCTTCAGTGAAACACGCACCCTCAAAATAACAATATCTGCACTGTCCTTTCAATATGTTAGATGTCTGTATTAAAACCTGTAAAAACAGGCCAACAGTCGAGAGTTGTTCAGTTTACCAGACCTTAGTGCTTGAAGATGTTGTTGGCCAATAAGTGATTAATAATGAAGCAGCATATATAATGTTAATGCTTATCTTTAGAGGCACTTTTTTGTTAAATTACATCTTTTTTTCTTGCAACTTATATACAATGTAGTCATTATTACTGCTCATTCTAGTGCTTTCCACCCGTGTATAGTAATATATATGTAGGAAGATAACTTTCCCTTGTTTTATCTCAATGTTCCATGAAGCCCTTTATTTAAATAAATAAGGTAATGTGCAGTTTTGTGAATTTTCTTGTCTATTGTGGACTATCTGCCAGAGACGGAACTAAAAGAAGAAAAAATATTTTATTTACATAGGGTGCGTGCTGTAAATATTTCCATTCTGTAATTTTTCAGTTGTCATTGGGCTCCCAAACGGCCAGACTATTCAACTTTTATCAAAATTAAACCACCATGAAAAAGTTAACGAACCAGGCAGCCTCTAAAAATGGAACTTCTAAGAAAACAAGAGGTGGGTGAAACCTAGAAAAACCTAATTTGGAAAGAAAAAAAAAAAACATGAAAAGACCTCAGAGTGACTGGCTATAANACAGGCAGCCTCTAAAAATGGAACTTCTAAGAAAACAAGAGGTGGGTGAAACCTAGAAAAACCTAATTTGGAAAGAAGAAAAAAAAAACATGAAAAGACCTCAGAGTGACTGGCTATAAGTGTAGACAGAAAAAAATGTTGTTTGTAAACTGAAAGGAAAACAAAATTCTACACATAATCTTGGTCAGACTTGCAAGATATACTTTCCTTTTCAGCAGCTGGGATAGACTGTAGCCTGTAAATACAATTGGAGAACAGATGGCAGCATTTCTGATGCAATGAAATCTTGATTATCAGGACAGTGTAAGCCCATGTAATATCTCATTGTAAAAACCCTTTGATGCCACATCTGGTATGAAATGGGGAGCAGTAAAAGGAAGACAGAGTGGTGTAATATAGTAAAATGCTTTTGTGTCCTGGACATAATATTGACAGCAGTGTTGTTTAAACTAACTTTTAAGTTTACATTTTTTGGTTGCCGGATATTTTTAGAAATTTTCAGAAAATTGAGAAAAAAAAACAGATTTGTTGTTCACTTTGTATACTCTCTCTTTTTAATTTATGAATGCCAAATTCAGAGATGATATCACAGTTAATATACAGTGGATTTAAAATAGCAGTGGGTGCAAAACAAAGCTTTATGATACTTCCCATTACGAAATGTTGAGTTCCTCTTTTGGAGAGTGGCTTTTATATTAAATCTACAGTCTTCTGCATGTCTATTAACAGTTTGTATCACCACAATGCTGATTTCTTACAGCAAAGGGTTTTTTTTTTGTAATGACAAGAATATATACAGCTGTTAAGCAGCAGGACGTCTAAGCATCACAATTCAGATATTACAATCAAAATACATTGATAGTCAACAAGGTCACACATGAAATGAGACTGCAGAGACAGTTCTGTCACTGGACATGATCTTATCAGACTGAAGATTTAGATTTTGAATACAAGCAGTTTGTCGATAAATGAAAGAATCCATTCCAAGTTACTAATACTCTAGGCTTTGAGGAGGTCCCTCGTGTATTATATTGTGAGTCAACATTATCATCTTAAATCAACCTATTAATCAGTGTTGAGTCAGTTGAAAATGATCTAAATGAGACGTCCGTTGCAAGCTACTAGTAGTATGTGTAAGTTTCATAGAAGTTTGATTCATTAATTATGAATAAGAATGCAGCAGTTGGAAAGTGATGTAAGGAAGAAATACTCAGCATGCTCAAAGCACAATAGTTAAAATAAATGAAACAACTGTATTTTGTGAAGTATTATTATCTCAGTCTGATGTTTTACACTCTATACCCTGGATTTTTTCCCCTACATAACAGCCCTCTACAGCTCATAATCGAGGATAAAGGTAATCTTAGATCAAATATTTCTGAGGGGAAGGATATACTGCAGGGGGTGAGTTACACAAACAATGGTTTCCAGTGTATTAACTATCCCCTTGTAGATTACTTCTTTGAGGTATCTCCATATAATGACACTTTATGGTATCAAGTGCATAGAGAAATATAGTATAATTGTATAATAGTATAATTGATCATGTACCATTTAAAATGCATGGCCAAATTTAAAATGAAGTATACCTTAAATTTTGCTGCACTGCTTTTCATCTTGTAAGTTGCAGACTACTATTTAGTTTGTAAGTTTAATATTTGTCCTTTACAGTTACACCTATAGGTAGGCATATGGTATAAAGCATGTTGTGTTAACCACAGGGTGGTTTCCTAGTAATTCCTGTGATCACAGATTAACAAAGTGGTGCACAGGAGGAAGTTTGACAGTTTTGTTTTTTAGCTGATTGTCTCCAAAATCGTCATTTCTATTTTCAGTGGCTGTGTTTCTTTAACCAGATATGCATTATATCTTGTATACATTATATCTTCACAACTGTCCATGATTACTGTGTGTGTGTGTGTATGTGTGTGCGTACACACATGTTTGTACACAGGTACATGCTGACATTTGGATCTGTTCTGCATATCTAACAAGCATGTTGCTCAAACCATTTGGACAGTGTGATCTCATCTATTCCTCTCAGAGAAATTAGCATTATACCAACACTTAAATGTCATCTTACACTATATGTGAAGGAGTCATCCAGAGCTGATGCACAGGGCTTCACCTACCAGTAATAGCAAGACTGTTGGTCCCCCACAAAAGACTCCTCAGCACCTGCTATCCCCTCAGTGTCAGTTAAACAATCACCATCAAGACACCCTGCCCTGTATCAATGCTGACTCACTGAGGTGTCTAACTGTGTGGGATAGTTGATGTAAATGCTATGTCCTGCGGCACCCACGCATTGCATATGAAGTTAATGATCTTAATCTTTTAATTCATCAACTACACAACTCATGCTGTATCATCTTTGATCTACCTACCAAGGTTTTTAATCTCTGCATACGAAGAGGTTTCATATTGTTGTTTTGCTGAATGAATCAAAGTGTTACTGAACTAAACACAACACACACAGACTGCAATGTGATAAAAGTCTGCGTTAATATGAGTTGTCTTACATTACCACAGTGGCGGGTTTTGAGCTGTAAACTTCAGAGGAACCACTACCAAGATGACTGATGCGCTGGAGGCATCAATGGCATCAAACTGTCACTGTATAGCCACAGAGCCTTTTCACAGTAATCAGAGTAAGCAGGACTACCCGTCAGTGTTGTGGTTTGGAAGAAGTCAACTTGCGTAGGGCTAGGGGCTGGGGCTTGACTTCTTTGTAATTTGTGGGTGAAGGAAGTCAGAGGCCCACGCACACTTGTGACTGTCAGGTTAATTGGTGCTTGGGAACTGTGTCAAGGGAACTTATCAGTCAGTTTCAGTGAGGGTCTGATGTTTATTGATGCTTATCACAACATAAAGTTCAGGGCTATTATTTGATTAAAGCAGACATTTGCTTAGACATGAAAGGAAATTATCAACACTCAGCTACAGTATATCATTGCTCATCGCAGTACATTTGATGTTCAAAGGAAAATACTCATCAGTCACTAACAATGTAATAATGAGTATATAAGGATTATTGTCTTTCTCCTGCATATCACTGTGTTGATTGTTTTATTCTATACTAATGCTGTTTTTAGTAATCTAAATGGAATTCTTTTGCACATGTTACTAATACGCACAACTTAACCTAATTAAGTCAATAAAACTGAATTCCCTGAGGCATATATGTTGATTCTTCATCTTTACATAGGTCAGGTGATTTGCATCACATGTAGCTTTTCCTGACATAGGAAGTCATCTGCAAATTTAGCTTCACAGAAATGACATTGTGGCTTGAGGAGTCACTGAAACTCCGTACTGAGAACTGAGAGAAAATGTTATCATACATCGTATCTTAATCGTGGTTAAGATTTTTGCCTTGTAGAAAGTTTTACTATGAAATCTACTGTACTAGAGTAATGCTTGACATATGAACGGGCAAGAGCTCTCACAAGTTGAATTCCTTAAAGTTGTCAAAACACATCTTATAAACTGATGTGAACTTATTTAGGCATACAGTAGTTAATTGATCATGATATGACACAAATCATGTTTTCTAAGTATACGTTAGGTTTCTTTTTCCAAAGAAATTCAACTGAGGAGATACAGGACAAAGAAAGCATCATTTTCCATTGTGAGTAAGCAAGACAGTTTCCCCTTCTTGTTTGTGGCTTTTAGATCACAGGTCTTATTACACAAGTTACATCATTTGATTCAGTCGCCTGTATGTTGTACCTGTGAAAAACCATGTAAATTTTCCTAAATATGATGTCAGAGCCTCTACAGAGAAATAAGACATGTAAATGAAGGAGAAAAAAAAAAACCACAGATGCAACATTTTATGGGTCATTCATTTTTATTACACTATTTATTAGCTTGACCAGTTTTGATTTCTCAGATTGCTTGCAAATACATTTACACAACAGTTTTGCCAAATTTGAATATCTGTCTGCTTACTAGTAGAGCATGTCTTTGGTTAAAATGAAAATGAAGAACAGCTCTCAATGATGCCATCAACATCCCAAGAATCAGTGCAGTACGATTGAAATCAGACAGAATCAATGTGTTTACGTTTTGAAACCTGTACACAAATGGAGTAATTTAGTTGTACTTGTGCTTAGTGCCACTCCTTGTCAATTAGGCAGAGGCTGTACATCTGTCTATATATTTCACATTTCTAAACATATTAAACTTGTCAGTGTTTTCTCATACAAGCTTCTAAAATTACATTACATGTGAAAAGCATGACCCTTGTTCCAACTGATTATTACATACAAATAAAAAATACAGAATAATTACATCCAAAACACAGCATTGTAAAAGGCAATAATGCAGCAATTAAAATCTCAATAACATTGTTTATATTTCATTGGGAGGTAAGGGGACAGACCAACAAAGAAGTCTAGAATTCGACAGGAGGACGTACGTACAAATGTGATTTGAGTAACTACAGTATACACCATTCTAAGTCTGCTAAATGCTGGTAGGAAACCTTCAGTGGTTTGGGAAACACAGGCAAGCTTATTCTCATCTATGGTTTCAGTAGTATCATTACAAGATCAACTGACTTAAACTGTGAACATACAACGTTTTCATTCACTAACGTAGCTGTACAAATTATACAAGGGCTATGACTTCTCTTCACCTGTCATAACGCAACCACAACCTCCAGTTAACCTGCCTAATGAGAGGAACAAAAGATTAATACTAAACTGTAATTCACTACTGTCTTTTATGCTTATTATTTCAAAAGCTTATTTCAAAGCAAAATTCTCAAAAAAAACCCAATAAAAATAGGTAACTTTCTTAAGACTGGGCAAATGCAGGTTTATAAATAAAATTACCATCATCAATAAATGATTTGGAACTGATTTTGGTATGGATTTTAAAGACTGATGAACAAAAAAGCAACATCCTATTGCATGACCTTCCTTAACCAAGATGGACTGGTAGAATAAAATGGTTAGAGAAAAAAGGGGTAATCCCTTTTTACTTACCTATGCAGGGTAGTATGTTGATCATAAATGTGACAAACTACAATGAGTCATTCAGTGAAAAGCTATTTATGAAGTGAGTAACTTAAATACAGCATCTAGAGTACTAACATTCAATGTTTGTTGAGTCCAAAGATGTCAAACTGGCAGTATGTTTTACAACTACATGCCTGAGTGTGGTGTTTATTCTAGGAGTTAATACATACACTGACACTTCACATTACTACAGGTGTGGTCTCTCTGCACTCCTCTGCACTACACAGAATAACACACCTAAGCTTTAAGTTCCTATGCTTGAATACACACCTGCCGAATGAGAAAATGAACAGGCTGCTACAGGAAGTGGCAAAAAGGGTATCAGGCATGTAGTTTATCTGTTGGATGTGTTGAACTTCACTAACTCCTATTCAGGGCTGCTAAGGGGAATGATTGGTTACTGAAAAGAAGATGGAATCTCAACATCTACCTTAAATACATTCAGAAAGAAGTTACTGTGTCGTTGTCTTGTGCTGGTTTTTACAACAGTCCGTTTTCAATCAGCCATGTTAGGAAAATGTTTCTCCTTCTCGTAACAGCACAATGTACTATTTTTATGTATTATTCCATTACATCAATGCAAATTAATCATAGAAATGTCTACATCTAATAGTATGTATTACTTACGTTATTTACAGTGTCCATTTTGAACGGTGACATTTCCAACTTCTCAAAAGCAATGACGGGAACAACACAAATAAATACAGCAGCATCATACACCAAGTTGTCATGCTTTCATTAAAATAACGGACTTTGATTATTCTGTTTTACAGGTCTTAAGGTTGCAGTACAAATAAAATAAACTCATTCACTGACTAAATTAGCTAAATGGAATATTTGGTATATTTTGCCAAATAATTAATTATATTGAGGGCAGAACCTCAGAAGTCAAAACATGATATTTTTTGTACCACCAGCACATATTCTGTAGTGTATTCTTGTTTTAAATTAAAGCCTAAATGCCTCACACATTCAAAGTAAGCACCTCCACAAACTCTCTTAATGCTCATGTCTCCAGATTATATTATTGTCCACTTTTACAGTAGTTGACGGAGGTAATACTAATTTGACAATTAGCTTAATAATTGCCCTTTTATCACTGAATGGGTTTTAAATTGAGAGTTACACCATAATTCAACAAGGCTGTCACTCACACTCATCTACACAGATACATTATATCTAACTGTGGTACAATTTGAACAAAGAGACTACTACTGAAAAATAAATACTATAAAGCATTATGCACCGTTCAATTTCAGTTTCTAGTGAGAAGCAATAGGTCAAGTCATGCCACTGGGATGGTTCTCCTGTCTATGATGTGAATATTTTCAGGATTATGAAACGCTGTGGCAGCGTTAATGCAAAGAACCCCCAGAGTATAACCCAGAGGAGTTTTAAGATTACAATAAGTGATGCAAGTTGGTATCATAATTCAGTATTCACATTCTGGTAATGATGATAGGCTGTTGTTGGTCATTTACAATGGGCTTGGGATGTACCCCTTACTTATTCAGTTAATTGCAACACATCATAAATCTGTCACGGGGAGTGTGGCTGGGTGACCACCGTAAGGAAGAATAGAGGGACAAAACGTGGTCAGACTTGGGCATGACTTGTTGGCAGCCCCAGTACCTCAGTTCATCTGTTCGAAGAATTTGTAAGTGGGGTTTTCATAGCCGTGGTTTTGCATTTTGTTGAGCTGTCGTTCTTCTGGGGTCAGCATGGGGTCAACCTGCTGCAAGAATCACAAGAGAATAAATTATTACACACTTGACTACACACTAAAGTCAAACACACAAGCAAGGTAAATACCTTCAAAGTGAAAAGATTATTTACCTAATATGAAACAAATGAGTAGTGATTTTGTAATGAGAGCAGTGGAGCAGGATGACAGCTATACTGTGGGGACACACCTTGGTAATTTTAGACTTTATGGGATATAATGAAAGTTTGAATTGTGAGTTCAGTTTGAACCAAACCTGTGAGTAGATTACAGATTAGTGTTGACCTGCTGGTTTTATTTTTCCTAAAAGGAGGTGAAAATGCAGGTCTAAAATGCAGGGCTTAAAAGATGGACTGAATTTGCTGGATGCTGACATATAGTACAGTTCCAAAGGTAACCAAAAAAACCCCAGCAGAAACACTGATTTCAGTATGCAGGTGAAATGAAGAGGTTACCAGAGTGTATATTGATAATGCAGCGCAAAAATTGCTAATCTAGAGATGTAAGAGAGGTAGTCAGCAATTAAATTACAATAACTGGAAAAGCATGTTCGACATCGATGAAGACAAGGTGACAATTAACATTTGTTTTTCTGGAAACTGGTATATAGATTGATTTTTGGGTTTTGAGAGAGCTGTTTCCCCTTATTTTCTAGTCCTTATTCTAATCTAATATATGCAGCTGCTGTCTGTAGCTTAATATTTGCCATGCAGATGTGAGAGTGTTATCAAATATCTCCAAAGCAAGAAAACAAATAAGTGCACTTTCCAAAATGTTAAACTATTCCTTTAATCTAAAGCCCGTACTACTAGATTTTACACCTTAGCTACTTTATATTTTTGCAAACATGGGTGGTGAGAATTTGTCTGTGTAGCTTCCTGTAGGTTGATTTTCACGCTGTGGTTAGATAAACGGAAGCTGATGGCTTGGCTCCATGGAGGTAGAAAATTACTCTTAAAAACCACGGGTATATTTAAAGCCCCTTTTATGCATTCAATCTATATCTGAAATGATCAGGAACATTTCCTGCGTGGCTTCATCTCTGAATGGGAGTGGCGATGTCTTCAGCCACATATATGTTGCCCATTTTATTTCCATTTTCTTTTCCTTTTGAGTTTTGCCACTGCTGACATCTATAACTGTTGCATGACTAGCATCTGCTGGACTTCTTTGCCCCATCTAGTCAGGCATTACCATGGCATGAATAAAAAAGTGCAAGAATCAAATGTTCTTGAATGTAACTGCTTGTGTGAATAGTGAAAATCTTGATTGATGCCTGAAAGATCTCAATAATTTACAGATAACTATGTGTGAATGAGGTTGTAGGCAATAATGTAATATATATTTGTTTTTACTTAAACTATAAAAAGTAGGGCATTCATCTTAAATTAAAGGCCTATCTAGGGTCGAACCTCTACAATGCCATGGCTGATAGTCCCGTATGGCTTCCTGCGGACCAGCAACAGGCTGATAACCATCACCATGGCAATTGCCACAGCCACCACCAGCAATCCCACCATGGCACCACGGTTAAACGTCTCCAAGGCATCAGGTTGCTATGAAAAGAGAGATGTGAGATGACATTTTAAACATGGGAGAGATGTAAGGACTCATTTCTTTAATCAGTCAAAGGTACTTTACATGAGAACATCATAACGCTTATATTTAACCCTTACAAGTTCATCTCTCTCGATCTCAGCAGGCTTGTAGACTACTTGCTTGAGCTCTGCAGAGGTGTTGATCTAAGAGGAAAGGGAAAGTGTAAGAATAAGGGAAATGACACATAAACATTGACAAGATAACCTACATACACAAATACAAACAAACAGTATTTGTTTGACCTCTTATTGAACTAGGTTGGAGTCTTTTTTATATATCACACCAGTCTTTCAGATTTGCCAAAATGATCTTACTTTTTCCTCATATTCATAAGTAGGGCCTCTTTCAGACGTGGTATAATCATATTCATCTACTGCAGACACTAAGGATGGAGACAAAAATGCTGTGAGCAGAAGTGTAAAACACAAAACACTGCAATTACTGCTAACAATAAAAAGTGATGCTTTAATACCAGCTCACCTTTCTTGTTAGACTGCACTTCTTTAGAGGAGAAAAGGCAGAAGGAGAAAAAAAAGCAACATTAACTACAGTAGCCAGAAAAAGAAGTTACCGGTAATCGTTTTATATGCAACACATAATTAGGAAGGATTAATAAACGAGTGGTTTCTAGCTATGTACCAATGCGGGGAGGATAAGGCCTGTTTTGGAAGGCTCTCTCCTCTTCTTCCTCGTCATCCTTCTCCTCTTCACTGTCAGCAGGCAAAAGCTCCTCTGTAGTGCGGGTCTCAGAGAAGGAGGTGGTCATGAGCTCACTGATGTCTCCTCTCTCTGCCTTGACCAGCTCTTCTGCAAGTGACACAAATCAAAAACAAAACAATGTCACCAATACTTATATTCACTCTTATTGTGATGGATATGATGTCTTCAAATGGGTCACAGGAGAGCGGTCCAGCTTACGGATATCATTGTGCAGCTCCTCTGCTAAAGTAGGATCCTTATACAGCAGTGCAAGACTCTGGTTCATCCGCTCCTCAATCACATGAAGATGTGTGTACACCTGCAAAACACATCCCCCCCAAAAAAATCCAAAATGATTCTGCTTATATTAACTGGTTTTACACAGATAAGCAATCTATTGGTTTCGGAAATGAATCCACAATGAAAAGTAAAGCTTTTTATGAAGATGTATCTCTAAAGTCAGCAAAGACTGCCTTTGATCCTAGTTTAATAAAAAGAAGATTGACAGTTACTTCATTTCTGTGAGTGCCTCAGTATTTATTAACACATATATATTATGTGCTAACTCTTCGGCACAGGATGTTCTGTATGTTTTTTTAATGGTCAGCAAAAAAGCCTTGCATCTCAAAGGCACAGGCCTGTGTGGGCAGAAAAAAAAGCATCTCAGAAGCAAATACCTCACAAACTCACACACCTGGAATTTCATCTGCTCAGCCTTTTGGGGGTCGACAGCCACAATATGCTGGTAATGCCTGAGTGTGTGTCTGCGGTCCTTCTGCTCTGCAGCCATGTACCGCTTTAGGGCCTGCAGCACGCGCTCTGGCTGGAAGACAAAGGTGAAGGGAGGACATTAAGGAAATGCCAGACAGTGAGATAAAGGCACTGTCGGAACCTATTCACTGCCTATCACAGAGAAAGAATCTAAAGCAGATCTGATCATTATCTCCACCAGGCCTAAGCCTGGAGGTGATCATGCATTTGGTCGTGTGTGTGCATGTGTGCATGTATCCATGTGTCTGTGTTTGTGTCTGCAGTTAACCTAGACTCATCAGCCTAACATTTTTTTGCTCATATTAATGAATACATGCTTACAGACCTCTTGCGGTCATGGTGACAATTTTTTGAAAAACATTTTTTACAACACCATTCCTTAAAGCTTACACTTTCATCTTATATGCAGTCTTCACCATTTTAATGTGCATTACATGGCAAAGGTATTTCCGCCTGTCTGCTAGGCTTGAATAAGAGTAAAACATCCATAGAAAAGTGTGGTCTCATCTTGGAGCATCTGCAGGTTAATTCCATACCTGATATGTTATATTAAAATTAGGCATGATAGAAGATGAATATAAGTTTCTGTTCCTGTATCTTTGCTGTCATCTTAACTACACTCGGCAGGGAACTTCACTGAAGTGAGTGTACTCCTTGTTCAACTTACCTGAGGTGGATCAGACTGTACAGCAGTCAGGTAGTTCTCCAGGGCCAGCCGGCGATTGTTGTTGAGTATGGCTTCTACTCTGGCAAGATGTGTCTCCACTAGCCTCTGTCTCTCACCAGCAACCTGTTCCTCCAGAGTCTGCAGCACAGACTGGAAGTGCTATTAGAGGAGAGATGACAGAGTAAAAACAAGGGAAAGTAAAGCAGTAGCAGCATATAATCAAAAGTTGTTTAATTACTGGATATCCCATATATCATTATATTTTCGCAGGAAATGTCTAACAATTAAATTAAGTATATAGAGAAGCATGACAGTTGTCAGGTTACCTCATTAAGAGCTTGTCGCTCTGACCGTGGCAGATTCTTTGACTGGTTGTCTGCCTCTGCCCATTCCTTCATGATCTAAGATGTGTAAGAATACAATATCAATTAATCATTTGAAAGTATTCCATAGACTAATGTAGTTTAAAACAGGGCACAGTGATACAACATATATAAATAGTACACTTACAGATTTGACTGTACAGTTGCTATACAGCCACTGTTAACATAAACAAAGCCAATGATTTTTATGTAAAATCTGAGCATGGTTTGTTTTTTAAAAACTAATGCTTATCTAAATTGGATGCTAAGCAGAGTAACACAGACAGTGAGTGTAGTGTTTACTGCAGTGTTGTCTCTACCGCCCTTGCTCTGCATACTCAAAGCTCATGTGGGTGTTTAGGTCAGGTGGAAATTATCTCAGTTCATCCAGACTGTTTATTTTCTTCCAGCTGCAACAGTGTTTGTGTACCATTGTTTCATATCTGGCAACCTGGGATGTCAAAATTTGCATCAACCTGATCTCAGAGAAATGCATGAAATGACTACGATCTCTTAACATCTCTTGACACTTCTCAACACTGCGTGTTCACATGTGCCACCGCTACTATAAAGTTGATTGGGCAATAGGCCAAATCATTCAGGGCAAAATAAAAACATGTTCTACAGCAGAATGGAAATTTCAAAGAGTATATTGGCTGCAATATTACAGTTGCAAAAGCCAGTATTTCATGTTTCCTTGTGTTGGCAAGCATGAATCATTTTTGGCATAAAAAGAATAACCACAATGCGTAAATCATTCTGATCTTATCAGCACATACTAGTTGTTGTCCTTTTGATATGAAAAGCCAGTCAGTGAAGAGCATTAAACCCATTTTAATTGTCCATCTACAGAATAAGAGATGTTGCCCAACAAAGAGAGATGACTTAATGTTGAAAATCTGTGGTATGTGATATGCATCACAGCCAAAACCCAAATCTAAAAGAAAATCTAGAAGTTGTATGTCAGTAGTTTTGATAGTTTGAGCAATGAGACACCCACACAAACGCAAACATTGTCAGATATGTGATATGACAAACTTCCACTTTGTATGAAACTCTGCCTCCACAACCACTGCATATTAATAGTTTATTGCTAAGACATTAATTTAAATCACTCCATTAAGCATTTAGAAGCAATATATAGCATTTAATTATTTTGATAGACAAATGCTATACATAAATAAATGCCTAATGTCCATAAATCTGTCTTTAACCACATTATACTATATAGTATTATGTAAAGTAAAACCTTGAAATTATAAGAGTATTAATACATACTATCTCATCCACTATCCATGATATAAATTTCAGGTTTAGGCCCTAAACACTTCTGAAATGTGGCATTTCTTATTTTAATCTGCTACCCTGATAAACCATGTTCAAGCCAGGGCTCCTGTCATTCTGAGAATTAGATTAGATAATGAGAGTAAGGCTTAACCCTCAGAAATCTGACCTGCCAGCCAACAAACAATTAGCCTTTTCTTAGCCCTGTGAAATTCACCTCATTGATGCGCTTCATTCTCCGCTCCTCAAGGTCTGTTTTGGCACGCAGAAAGTTGGCATGCTCAGTATCATCCACTGGCTTCTCAAAATAAACATCAACACCATCTGTGGGGCGAGGTGTAGTCACTGGGTGGGAAAGATAAAAAATGGATTATTACTCTTACAGGAGCCACAGAGCAATTATCCTGTAGTTAAAAAACAGTCCAGGTCAAAAAGTGACAGCGAGTGTGCACTGAAAAAGTAGCAAGAGAAAAGGAGGGCAGTTTTACACTACAGCGGGAGGAATGGGAACTACTGTGAACTATGAAAGGATAACAATGGTTGCTGCATTCTGGAGAAAATCTGTGTGCTAAAATATGACAATGACATGATTTTTTGTTTCTTTTTATAAAATATGTATATGTCACATTAAAGTTAGTCAACAAATAGTCACCATATATGGAAAAAAACAAGGAAAATAAACACTGGAAAATTAGAAAAAAAAATACATTCTATTTTGAGTCTGTGGATATTCTCATTCGTCCAGGTCATATTATTTCAGGCAAAAGTTGAATCAAATTCAACATTGTCATGAAGACGTTTCGCCTCTTATCCAAGCGACTTCATCAGTTCCTTGACGCATCAGTCTGACTAGTCCCCACTAGTCTGACGAGTCAGACTAGTCCAGTTGAATTTGATTCAGCTTTTGCCTGAAATTCTATTTTGAGATATTGTATCTGGATAAGACACCTATAGAGAATATGAAAATTAATATATTAAGTGCAAATATGACTTAAATGAATAGACTTGATGATTCATACTAGTTGTTAAAATGATTACTGTCACATTTAACTTAGACATCATGAAAATTACTACACTGGAATGTTAGGAAGTGGTGTGAAGCTGTTAACATCTATTGCTGGACTTACTAACACTTTCAGCAAAAATAAACCATGACAACACCATCACACACCTAACACCTATCAAATGAGCACCACACTGGGTCCTAAGTTTGCTCTTATTCAAGTAGTATGGTGGTCAACTGCTCCATTTACTGTCCACACACACACTCTGCTATGACCTGGATGTTGCTGTAGGTGTGGGTGTGTGATTTGCTCCAGATCACACTGATGTGCGCACACACACACACACACACACACACACACACACACACACACACACACACACACACACACACACACACACACACACACACACACACACACACANCATAAAAGTACATACAGTATAATACAATTAAGTATACAATGATGTAACTGAGAATGTGCATGTCACTTTTAACATCACACAAAGCATTAATCATCATATATTTACTCTTTATTTTATTTGTTAAAAAAGAGTGATACTTAAGCGCATGTCTGTGTATAAACATAAACCACACGCAAGCATGGGTAGGTTGGAGTAATTGAGTGAGACATACTTAAAAAATAGACCTACATTCCTGTTACAGACTGATAAGAGTACAAGAAATGTGCATTGAGCGCTACACTTCTTTCCATGTAAGAGTCACAGAAAGTGGCTGTGACACTGTGAGCAGTTAGCCAAGCCTTTGATTATGTTGATAATCATAAGTACAAGATACTTACTGCTGGTAATAAAAGAAAGAAATATATAGTGCACAGACAAGGTAAAACACAAGAATTGAAGGAAAGTATGTATACTCACAGCTGTCTCCCTTCATCAGAGGTACTGAGGTGGTGGGTTTGTTGCTTTTCTCATCGTAGAAGGAGTCCATATAGTCAGATGTCTGATAGGGACCTGAGTCAATAGGGTACTCATACTGCTCTGGGTCTTTCACAGATATTGCCTCCTCCTCCTCCTCCTCTTCTGCCTCCACTTCATCAACCTCCTCCTCATCCTCTTCCTCCTCCTCTTCCTCCAACACCTCATCATCTTCTTCTTCCATATCAGCCTCATCCACGTCTGTGTCAGGAGAGGGGCTCAGAGTGGGGGCCGTCATTTTGACACTGTTAGAATACAGTGCATGCATTACTCTCATGACATTAAACATACATCGCATCCAACATCTACTGTATATATGGTCAAGCTGAATGGTGTCTTACATGGAGTTGAGTTTTCCATTGGTCTGGGAAGTGAGTGTCTGAGGACCAGCAGGGATCTCTCTTTCCTCAGCCTCTCCTTTGCCGCTGGAGCTCCCTCTGCCTGGGCAGCACACATACTCAACCCCCCGGAAATGGTCTCCACAAGGCAAAAGCATCCCATAGCTGTGAAGCTCCAGACTGTCTGCAGTGCATGCCTGGGAAAGAGGATGATTAGAAATACATACTAAATATATTAACCCAAATTTTGATTTATGAGAGTATCTTCTTTTGAAGCAAAGTTGACATGAGACAATGAGAAGGAGTGCACAGCTTCAACTCTTTCACGCTTCTGCTCTGCAATAAACACCTCTGGTAGGCATACTGATGAAGTATGACTTGATACACACCTGTGCAGACTTATCTATTCTACTATTCTACTACTATTGGGACTAGCTGTACAAAACATTTTCAGTCTACACTGGAAAGTTCTTCGTAAATATGAAAAGTTAAGTATACAAGCAGCACCCCTTACACTTTACAAGCAACACAGATGAACCTCTGCTTTCTTTATTCATAGACCTTCATTGCAGAACTTTAAAAAAGTATCTGCCCTTCTCACCTCCTTGGCAATGTTGTGCCAGTATACGTAACTCTCGCAGGCATCCATCTGTTCCTGGTGAAGGAAACGGCATCGGTCAGGAACCAGCAGGGCCTCGCTCACATACTCACCTTCTGTAACAAGAATGAAGGAAGGTGAGGTCAGGTGTACTGATTTCAAGCAGTGGGATGATTATTAGATTTGAATTTAAGATTTAATAAGATCCTAGTACTGTGTTTGCAAATGGAGCACCAAGCTTCAATGTGCTTTAATGAGGCCATAAAGAGAGTATGAATGAACTCAACCTGTGATTCATGGAATACATGAAACAGATGTATGATACTGAACTGCAGTGAAAGAGCCGGGGGTGGTATGCATAAGTAGAACTGAGAGAAAGTATAAAAGGCAACAATGGAAACGGCTCTAAGCAGATAAACCATCAACTCACAGAAGACATGCTTGCATGCAGATGACTGTTTTGTTTGCACAGTAAACCATACAGAAATGAAGATAATACTTTACATGAAATAAAAAACATATAGTACTTGCTACATAAATGACAGTAGTAACATTACAAGCTTATGGCCTAGCATACAGGATAGTGTATTGGCATTTCAGTAGAAACTTTTTAAACATTGTGCACACAGATCAAACGCTTTTATGATGCATTGTTCTTCACTCATTAATTAATTAATTCATTTATTCATTCACTTACCTGTTGTTAGTCTATCTGCCCCCCCCTAGTGGCTTTTAGCATGCATGACCTCTATGAATTTGTTGAAGTGTGTATGGTAATTTAGTAGTAACACATTTAGAAATAGGGAGTTTAAGGGATTTTGGCACTTTATGTCCAAAAGTAAAACAATGTACAGCCATGTGTGGAACAGAGAATTGTAATACTCTTGTTAAGAGTATTGGTTTGTGTTGTTCTTATGCAATATAAAGTATGTTATGTAACTCTTAACTTTTAATGTGACCCATCAAAACACAATGCTACAGCTTTAAGTCCATGCAGGGTTTTAAGAAAATCTCAATGAGATATCTTGACAATTACCATGAAACTTGGTTTATTAAGGATGAAGTAAGAAATATAGTTGTTTTTAAAATCTTTTTTCAAACATTTTGGTTTTGTACCCTTTCCATACATTTTGGGAAATATGCTTATTGGGATTTCTTATAAAAAAAAGATGATTACTAGACAAACAATGCAGTGGTTTTATTGGTTTATAATTTCTAGTATAAAAACAGCAAATTGTACTTTTAACTCACTTGATTGGAGGTAGTAACTTTGTGAAGTCTCAGCAAAATCAAACTACCAAACTACAATTGTTCAAAGTCTGGCGAGCCTTTTTATTCTGTTTACACTCATTCTAAGATAAGTTAAACAGCTACATACAGAATTAACTGTACAGATGTAAGGGCAGTTTTGATGTTCTAATCTAAAAGAGTGAATAAGTATGAAACATTGTAGTATTCACCAAATAGTTTAGTTATTCTTTTAACCCATCACCTTTTAAATTTCAGGTAATTAAGTTTAAACTATGGATATTAGGATTTTGGACAAATGCTGGGAGTGTTTCTCAAATCTTCTAATATCTTTCATTATTCATATGATATAATATCTGATTTTGCTTTATTAAATAATAAGGGTTTCCTAGTGGGCTAGTGGCCGAAGATGCAACATCATCTATTTGTAAATGACATTTACAAATAGATAAAGGCCACCCACCAAATGTTTCTTTTATCTTATCATTATATTATGAAATGTAATAATAAAGAACGTTTATTTGTGCTTGTATTTTCTTTCTAATCTAACCCCAGGAAGTAATTCTCCATATGGCTATAAGACATTTAAGCCCACGCATTCTTGGTATTGCAATTGTCTATTGGCAGTCAGGTGTGTTGTTCTTACCTAGACAGCGGTAGGGCACAACTATGAAGGGGTGTTTCTGGCAGTGGCCCCAATCTTTCTTACACCAGTTGGGGATGGAGACAGGGCTTTTTGACTCTTCTACATGGGAGATTGGAAGAGCTGGGTACATCTGGTCGCACAGGCACATGCAGAGACGACAGAGACACAGAAACAGATAGATGGATGGACAGAACAGAAGGCAATGAAGACAGGACGACCAAGGGAAAGGGGAAAATTTGGTTAGACAAAGGTTCAGGGATGGGTTGTTAGAGGTACAATAAAAGTAGCAGGAGCAGGGAAGAAGAGGAAGGAGATCACAGTCAGTGGGGAGAAGACTAACAAGGGAAAGAGTCATGCAACATTTTTTCTAACTTTTTATACAAGACCATATAAAGGCCTTTATCTGATGCCAAATTAGACATGGCACAGTTATTATTTCAATAAACATTTTAGTCTTTCAGTGTTTCCAATTTCACATCTGACCACTTTAATTTGAAATATTGGCCTATCATTTGGAGCATAAACTCATAATGAGGTTTAATAGTGATAAAAAATTAGCTGGGCCCAATTCTGAATGCAAAATAAAATGCTTTCTTCAGAAATGTCAAGGAAAAAAAGAAGGCTTTGCGTAAAAGCCTTCACACATGCATGTGCCAGCTAATCGCGTTAAAGTCCATTCAGCATCATGCCTGCTGCTCCCTGTAGCTGCTGTCCCTACTTTAACCTCCAGATGGCACTTGGTTGCCTTTACCTTTGCCCTTCAAATGAATATTTTTTGAGAAGAAGTGTTTATGTGTATCCTTGATAACCTCATAGCTGACAGTAAAGAGTACACATATCAGGCAACAAAAGGAGGAAAAGTGGATGATGGCACATTTGAAATATTATAGTATTCCAAGAGACCAACATCACCCAACTATATATAGTTAAATATATAGATTTGATAGGACAGGTGTAAGACGAACCAAATTAGAGAAAAAGAATATAATGTTTTATTTGACTTTCCTATGTGTTCCTACAGTGACAACTTTGCCATTATTCTGATAATTCTGCTGTTACAAATATTGATCCAGAATGGTGTTCATTACACTTGTTCAAGCATACCTCCTGACAGTAGGACAGGATCTCACTGGGCTCTTTGAAGCAGTCCTTGCGACCCTGAGGATCCGGCTCCCACTGGCCTGTCTGTGGGTTCATGTGCAGGAGCTGGCGGCCACAGAACATGGCAATCTGTGGCTCCGCCACCTGGGGGCCTGGCCCATTCACCTCAGTCATGGCCAGAGCCTAGGAAGGAAGGGAGGAGAGGAAGGAGAGAGGAGGGGAGAGAGAAAGAAGAGAGATTATGCACAGGAGAACAGAGTGAACACTGCAAGCTTAAAAAGAATATTGGTGACCTTAAAATTCAAGGAAACATCCACAGAGTCAATAGAATAGAAGAGTCAATAAAAAGCCTGACTTATTGACTGCCAGCCTATCGTCCCTGTTTCCTATTAGCACAGAGAGATGAGAAAAGAAGGAATGAGTGGATGAAGAGGAGAGTGTAAACATACAAGAGTATGTAAAAGATTGCCCCCTTCCTACTTCTCTTCCAGCAGCCTTCTAAGATGTTGTTATTGATTGAGGGATATGTTGCCTCTGCCTAGGGGAGGGCTCAGGGGACCCCATATAGAGGAACAAACAGCAACTAGGGCTGGGAGTCAGGTGTTAATACATGCTCATTGACCGATGGGCCACTTCACTACATTAACACACAGCACAGAGACAGAGAGATCCCAGGGAGGAATAAGAGAAGGGAGGGGTTTGGTGGGGAGGAATAAGAGAGGGGAGGGGTTGGGTGGGGAGGAAAAAGCTCTGTAAACAGCACAAACAAGGACTCCATCAACCACAACATACAAAATAGACTATTTAGCTGACTTGACAGCAGTGAGTATTCAAGAATCATGACAAAGTATGTTAAGTTCTACTGGAGGTCTGAGTAATCTCTGGTGCAAAAACGAGCCGTTTACCAAAGACAATAACAAAGCCTCCTGTGAGTTAAATGATGTGCAGCATTTAGCAGTGACATTCACAGCAGAGAACATGCTAAATGTTTACTCCTCAAAAAGGCATATCCCAATTCCCAAGCCCATGTGCAGCTCATATCCTTTCATCCGCCCTGATAGACAGCAAGATAGACCTGCTGACGACAGACAAGACGAGTGACGCTGAGCCAATTAGAAGGAAGTTGCCCAAAGGGAGAAAAAATATGAGAGTGATGTCTGATCAAAGTGAAGCCTTGCTTTGGCCGAACGCAGCTCGAATGTTTGAAGTCCTAATTAAAATTCACATGGAATAAAATAAATATATAAAACCCTTTGAGTAAATGTACAATAAATATAATAAGCCCTGAGCAGTCTGCACATTTTAATTATGCTAAGAGGAGTTTGTGTTTTTGCATGTCTTAGCAGATTTCTTACAAATTACACATCTACTTTTCATTACTGCTGACCATTTCCCGAAGCATACTGTATTTCTTCAGATTTTAAGAATGCAAGGCCATGATTAGTTCAGTTCATACTGGTATTTTCTGAATATCGATAAGCAGAGGATTGCAAAGTTGCTTGAGACTTCACCCAGTGAAGTAAACTACTATCATGGTCATGGGCTTTGAGCAACATGCTTGGTTGTTTACTTTTTAAAGTCTTATGTGGGGTTGGTCTGCCACATACTGCAGCATAAAAATGACTCTATCTGCTTGGAACATAACTCATTTTTCAAGTGTGAGAAGCTACAACAATGACTTTTTTTCTCATGTCTTGTGGGGCTTATGACAATATTGCTTTATGAAACTGTTGCCAGATTTTTTTTTAAGTTTTTGGATGCCAGCACATGCTGATGTCTTCACTGTGATGGATTACCCACCTCAAGCAATTCCCTGAAAGTTAATGATCACACCAGAGTAAAGTTAATGAATACAATGTCTGCTTTGGTTGGGAGAGAAAAATAAAAAATGCAAAATAATTATGGTATAATTTTAAAAAAAGTTAGCAATATTGCATAGATTAGTTTCAATAAGTTCACAGACAACAAATGTTTTAACTTAAACTCTTAATTCAAGTTTCGCAGCAAGAGATGTTAGATTCTTCTACAAAATGTAATGGATCTCTTTATTGGTTAAGTGCACTGTTGAATAAGCACAGGAAAAGATTGCTGAAGCTGCTGAAACAGCCTATCTGTTGTGGCTGCTGAGCTAGTGTCTAAATAGATATCTCTCTTTGACTCAGGGAAGGTCAGTGCCACAAAGAAAAAGGGGAAAAAAACTTCCGGATATTTGAGAAGATAACCTGGCAGCTCCCTCTGGTCCAGCTCTCTCATTTTGCCTGCTCTCTACTACTGCACTTGCTTAAAATCAATGCTGAGCGACTGCAACTGTATCGCTGCGTTCCCCCCAATCAATAGCAGTCCATCAGGAGCCTGAGGCCCTGACCTCCAGCACAACAAGGCTGCACACCCAGTCTCCAGCCTGATGTGGGACAGATTAGCTCTCCCTCTTGTGATAACCCTTAATAAAAAATACTTTTTTAAGATGAACATTTTTGTTAGGCATCTTGCTCAGTGTGCCATGGAAGCAGAAAACCTGTTTGTTTATGACCCAGGAGGAGTATAATCACTCCATCAGCCTCCATCTTAATGGATGTCACATAGACCCACTCTGTTCTGCTGTTTGAATGCCTCACATTATATTTGTAGGTGTTTCATTGTATTCTCACTGCAATCATAATACAATCAAGAACACTTTTGTGTTATTTGACATTTTTGTTTACATAGTGATTGGTTGTATTCTTTATTTTGTTGTGGTAAAAAATAAACACTGACTTGTGTAATCAGTTAACGCAACACTAAGATTCAGGGAACATTTGACAAGATTGTGCTTGAACTCAGGTATAATGGCAGGGGTCTAATTTCATTCCAGTGAATGGTGTGGTGTAATGGATGCACTTTTAACAAGAACATACACTTTTAAGTGGTGTTTAGTCATGATCAACTGTTCTATAACCTCTTAATTATTGCATTACACTAACTAAAATATAAAGCTTTTAGAGTTAAGCAATTAATGTGTATCCATAAATCTTGTTTAAAAAGCAAATGCATACAACCCTTTGAAAAGAGGGTCTGCAAATGTGGATGAGAGGGTGTCTGCAAATGCATCTATGTTATTATTATTATTTAGGTATTAAAATCTTAATAGTGTGCCTGTAAAGTGAGGTGTTTCAATAATAATAAAAAATAAATAAATAAATAAAAAATAGTATGCCTGTGTTGAAAGGACAGAATTCACAACACATTTGAATATTAAGTACAGTGCTCTTAATTCTATCGAAATGTTACTAAATGTTTATTTGCAAAAGAGTAAAAACTTTTCTCATTGTTGAGTAAAGCTTTAGGTTGTTTAGTAGACACTTTGCCATATTGACAAGATGCAGATTAAATAGATGCAGGCAATACTTCTCTGCTGTGAAGGATTAGGATTTCATTCACAGCTAAAAATAGCTTTTGCTGGAGTGAATTAATCATGTTGTGTTTTGATTGAACTGTTTTATCCATGTTTTATACTGAATTTTTCTTTGGATTGACAAAAATGCATTCAAATTTTCAGATTCTTGATGGTATACACAATTTCCATTTTGATGCCAGTCACAGTGTTAAGACTGTTGTGGGTTGAGCATGGCTTTTCTGAACACTACCAGTCCCCATCAGGAGCTGAGGCACTCTGGTCCAGTTGGCTTCACAACAATGCTTCACCATCTGTCAACAATTATGCTTCTTCTCCACTAAAGGACAAGCATTGGAGGTGCTCTTGATGTCTCAGTGAGGGAATATCAAATGTACTGAAGCGTGTGTGCATCTCTGTACAGTGTGGGGAGGAGAAAGGCGGTTCAGAGGTAGCTAAGGAAGTGCTGTTCAACCATCCTGACTCCCACATATCATGTTCTAGTGCTGATGAAGCTGAACAGCCCAGAAGCCTGACAACTCCACCCTGCAGAGAATGCTGCATCATTAATAATGACCTGGTGATATAAAGCCAGAGACATCGATTGACTTTCTTCCTTTTCACAAAGTTCTTCACCTCTGTTTCCTTTGATATTTTATTTTTCTGTTCTCTGCTTCTCCGTATCCACCACACACTGACTGAGGTGCTTGACTTTGTAATTACACAAGTATGTCCATATTCACCATAGCAGAGGGTGTTAGAGGGAAACAAAGTATTCCCAAAAAACACACTGTGCACTGGACCAAAAGTTGTGGAACATTTGGTGCAGATTAAATAATATATATTTTCCCATACAGTACATCTCTTTGGTTGAGGAAATTATGTTGCAGTAACAAAATATTAGCAGTAAAAACATGATTTTACAACATAAATACTCCTGCCTCTTAGGGCTGAGTTTGGGTCCAGGCAGTATTTACATGTTCCTCCACCATATTCTAATTAAATTTTCAGCACCTGTTCCACCCTTATGTTGCAGGATGACTTCATCCTCTGTAATGATGCAATCTCCTGGCCCAGGCAGGCAAGCCAGAGCAGTAGAGGCAGAGGGGAGGGGCCACTCATCATTTGTCACCTTTTGCGAGTTTCAGCCAGACTGTACATTGGCATACCATGCTGTAAATGCATCAGAGGCTTTATGAAGACACACAGTCCTTTGGTGCTTCTGTGCAGGGAGCAATATGCTATATTATGCATTTTGCTACAATCATACATGGCTTTTGATATCACTTAAAACATTTTATTGCCTTGCATTTAACTGTGATTAATTCTGGTTTTATTTTGCTTTATCCTTTCATGTTTCTCTGAGTTTAATTTTTAATGGAATAGACAAGCAACTACATACAGTGGTATGGACACCCTTAAAAGTGTACACAATCTCAGTGTGTTTCCTGTGTTTTGTCTCTGAAGAACTTCACATGTGCTGCCTTTATATAGACAACAAGGATGGCAACAAAAATTGTGTCCTTTAATAAAAAGCATGACCATCATTAGTGGATCACCAGTACCAAAATGACCCAATACTCAAAATGTCTTAAGTATTTTTATGGAACCAATCAATTTGAAGTATTTAATGTTTTTTTAAGATTTATTTAGAGCTGTGGTTGTGACTGTACTAAAAGAAATTGGACTTGAGGACCTAAGAATGATTCTTAATGCAATATTTTAAAATGCATG
>JANJYP010034634.1:0-12589 GCA_024605115.1 Rastrelliger brachysoma
ATCAAAATGCATGTGTGGTGTCCAGACAGTTGAGTTTCAGACTGTAATTGGTTCATGTTTTTGAACCCTGTGCTCTCTGAATGGCATCTAGGTAACAGCGGTGTATGAATTTTTCATTGCGTGGAACAGCCCCGGCTCCTCGTTCCTCTTCGGGCAGATCCATGTTTGTCTAAACTAAACTTGGGGTGATATGGCATCTGCATCTGGGTGTCAACAGGAGTGTGAGAGTATGTGAATTCATTACCACCCTAGCCTCAGCATGTCAGCTCTGGATATTTGATGTGGCTCATTTTTGTATTTACAGTAGCGAACACATTGCATTGTAAGACCAAATCACTGTCATTCTTCCCCTAATGGGGAAGATAGTTGTTACTAGCCCTTTCATTTAAAAAGAATTATGTGAAAAAAAGGTTTTATCTTAAATAGAAATATGTATCTGATTTATTCCGACATTTTTATCCGATTTTTATCTCCCATTCTATATGCCCAATTGCACTTCTTTTCTCTCTATAACCACTTCCTTGTCTATCTCTCTCTGACTGTGGAGATTCTCTGGGGCTCCTCATGTTATCCACTCAGTTGATAGTGTACGCCTCCATGCATCACAGCTCCTAAGCTGTGATTGAAACATCAGACAAGGAGGACGGGGCCCTAGAGATGCTCCCGACCTGACACCAGCTCGCAGCGCCAAGTTTTATCATACCCACTGCCTGGCTCCCACACATCAGGTATGCTCCACAGCACCAATGTATATTAATCAATGACAATATGATTACCTCTGAACGGGGCCATATACATTATTTAAAGCAGTGTCCCCTGGCTTACAGTGAGTCTGCCTTTCAAATTAAACTCAGAGTCAATAATTAATGTTGAGATTAACTGAGAGCACCTTCAGAGGGCAGGTGTTGAGAGCACATATGGTGTGTGTGTGTGTGAGTGGAAGTGAGACAAATAATCTGTGTGTGCTTGTTTGTGTATGTCCTTGTGTGTATACTATTGACATGGAACCGGTGATGTGGAGGAGTGATCATGAACTTGGCTCTGTTCCCTTAGGGATCATCTCTCAGCTCTGGGCAGAGACTGTAAACTTCCCCACTTCTGTACCTCAGTATTTGCAGAAACAATCTTCCCTCGCTCTCCCACACATGTGGATGACACCAACAGAAGCCAAAGGAGAGATGGTGAGGTTTTTGTTTTTTCTCACGGTGACGTGGGCTGAAGAGTTATCTCCATCTCACCACGGCAGGGGGTCATATTGTCTGAGCGAGAGCCTAGGCTTTCTCACACGTGGATGGACTCTCTGCATGGTTCAAGGCCCCTGAAATCTGTCTGGGTGATAAGCTGCCAGCACAGAGGGGAACAACAGCAGATAGGGCTTTTAAAGCAGTTCAGCTTGACTGGAGGGCTTCTGTCTGCCTGCCAACCGCCTGATTACTCAATCTAGCTTTTCTGTTGCTCACAATCTGCCCAAAGAGCTCCCAGGGCTAGGCCTCACAGCTACCTGTCAATACCTGATATTCTGGCATAAATACTACTGCTCTACAAAGACTATGCACAGAAGGTTACAGGAAGTATAATCTCATATAGCAACACCTTCAGCTCTGAACAACCTCAAACCCAACAGCCAAATAGAAAAGTGCTATGAGGTCGGCTGTTGTCCTCAGTCAAACCAATAAACTTTCAGTGCTGGCACTCACAGTTTACTGCTGTAGAAATAACAAGCAACAGTTTATTGAGAAAGAAGAAAAATACTTTTGACAATAAGAGGCAAACAAACAGTTTAATGGAGAATACACAGTATACCTCCCTGGGAAGAAAAACAAACCATAATGCCAGTTCGACAAGTGTGTGCAACAATCAGAATAAAAAACAACTCAGGAAAGTCTCGTTCTGTTGCTTGTCACTGACAAATATTTCTCTGGACCTCTGTGACTGTAAAGAGGGGCGGAGCATTATTGTTTACTGTAAATGCAACCTCAAACTCAACATCAACTGTACAGTAGAAAATGCCGCACATTATGCCATATGACATACCAGGGATAAAATAAAGCCACNTTTATTGTTTACTGTAAATGCAACCTCAAACTCAACATCAACTGTACAGTAGAAAATGCCACACATTATGCCATATGACATACCAGGGATAAAATAAAGCCACATAGTTAGTCTAATTTTTTCATCATTTCACCTTGCTCATTTGCAAATGCAGCTCCATAAACTATTTTTTTGAAAATGATTGTCTCTCAAACTTGAAATGAGAGGTCAGCACATCAGACTGCATGTGAAGGACAGTAAATAGTAAAACAATACATAATATTTACCGATTTTGATAATTGCTGGCAACCAAATTACAAATGCATCTCTTGAAAACACTGACAGAAGGCATTCTGTGTTCTATTGACCAACCTACAACAAAAGGCTGATCATGTTAGTGAACTGCAATCTGTTAGATCTCACCAGTCACTTAGATGTGACAGACATAAATCTTTTCAGGAAACATTAATTATGATTCACAGTTGTTAGTTACCCTCCCAGTTATAGCATTAATTCTAGTAATTAAAGTAAACTGATTTTGGCTCTCAAAAGAATTGACTGGGTTTAACAAACACATGCTCTCCACATGTAAATTACACAATTTTCCACAGAAAAAGTTAAATACTCAGTGCCAAACCTGGGTTTGGGGGTTTTGGTGGTTTTAGATGCTTAGAAAAACTTCTATGTATTTTGCTTTCTACAATGTGGAACTTAACATACCCTCACAAACAGCCTGTTCCTACCCCTGCCCCCCTCCAGTTCACACACACACAAATCCCACACACATACCTTACCAAACCACACCACACACACACTTACTTGTGATCATCTCTCTGATGACCTCTGCTTTCAGTGGATGATGGATCATCCAGAGTTCCAGGGCATCTATTTTCCTGCCCAGAAAAAGAGACACCAACTCTAAGTTAGGAGAGTTAAGGCCAGATGTAGGACTTTGTTAGAAATAGGCTTGTTTTTTTTGTTTTTTTTAATTTTACACCTCATAACTATAATTTATAGATGCATTCAAGAAACAGAGTAAAACAACTTGGAATCAAATGTCAGCGGAGTTCAGTGTAGTGAGTGAGGCTAACTTTAACCCCTGAAGGATTACATGAAATGAAATGTCACTTCAAAAAATGTCAAAACAGTTGTGCATCATTCTGCTATGAACATAATGAATCATAATGAAAGTAATACAAATAATTTTAGTATTTCCACATGCACTGAGTCATTTTTATCAGCATTTCTTTCCATAATAGATTTATTCATAGTTTTTAAAACAAACTATAAAGTAGGCCAACCCCACAGCATGTAAAAACATTTTACGTCACTCTTTAAAAGTGGTTTAGTGATTGGGTGAAGCATCAGCCAGCCAACAGTTCTAGTAAACGTGATGATGGAACCACATTAACATAAAAGGAAGGTGACATACAGGTGACATATAGAACAACATATGAAAGGGAAAACACCAGGCTATTCTCAGTATATCAAAGTGAAACATCTTCCTCTTATTAAGAAGAAATCACAAATGTAATTATGAATAATTACTCTACTACTGCTGCAATACTCATGCACTACCATATCCCACACAGATGTGACTTCAAAATCTGTATGCATGCAATGTGTGAAATTTTGTTTTGTTTTAAACGGTACATGCCAAATCCCACGTGTACAAGATTATTTATCAGTTTCACTTTGGTTTATCTTAAAATTAAACACAAGGCTGATTTCTTTATTGACACGTTCACAGTGGATTTTCACCTAACTTTCTACTCAATATATAGCTGCTATAAAGACACAAGATCACTTGCAGCATAAAAAATTTAAATGTCCAACAAAAAGAGAGGAGATTCATTGTGAATTGTGTGCCAACCAACCATAAAAATTATGTTTGGGCCTATTTTTTTTTAAAATATGTAAATTTGTACTTGCACCTTGATGGTTAGTTATCATGGGATCCTAATGTTTTTTTTTCAAAAAGCTTTGCTACTTCATAAATCATTCAGAAATTGTTGTAAGACCTTTTATCAGACATTTTCATGTGATATAAAGAACATCTTAACACTGTTCTTCATGACCTCTATAGAGGATCAGTGGAAATATGTCCTGTCTGCTTGCATTCTTTGCAGAGTGTTGACGAGGCCCAGCGGAAGTCTGCAGTGGTTTACAACAGGGTATAGAACCACTGAACACAACATGCACAATTTTCCAAGTTTCTTCCCCGCCCTGCTAACCTATTTTTTAGATTGCAAAGGTATGCTTGTGGTAGCACAACAGACAAACGGCACATCATCTATTTTTGACTAATAGGACAACAATTGGCCCATTTATTTGTGGTAGCAGAATTTTCTGTGAAGGCTTGCATTTCTCAGCCGAGGTCTTAGACGATATGGGGCCCTTATAATTGCATGACACAATGTAATGATGCTTCTCTGTCATTTTGTGTCTTTACTGGAGCGTCAACTAAACCATGAATATTGATTGGTCCTCAAAAGACATGAAATGAAATCAGTAAAATAAAGAAGCTGTATCTTTTTAACTTCTTTATCCTCTGAAATACAAACAACTTAAGGCCCATTAAGCCATCTCTATGCCATAGACAGCACTAGCTGTTATTTTATTGCTGTGTATCAACATTGGGACTGGGCTGATCCCTGAGCACTTCAGACCTCTTTCCCTGTAATTACCTGCCTCTCACATTGTTCTGGAGGAGTTGAGGTGAGCTTCCTCCTGCTCCTCCTGCACACTTTGGGGCATTATCATAAATACGGCACATTAACACTTGTTCCTGGCTTGTCAGGATATAAATTAAGTCTGCAGGTGTCCCACCGAGATTTACCCCTGATACTAATTAAGGCATGATAATTAGGTTTGTTAAATTCGGTCCTTTCAGCCCTGATACCCCCCCTTGGAATACAACAATCGAAGATTGCAGACAAGAGAAGGGCTTAGAGGATCCTCCCCCAGCTAACACACAGGAACAGACCAATGGGTGCCTGATAAAGTCATTCCCCAGTGCTGGAGGGAATATATGGGCTTGTAATTATGATTTTGCGCGTGACAATTCTCATTCATCTGACTTGAATGTGATCTGGTTTTGTGAAGGGATGAGACAACATTTTGATGAGGCTCTTCCTCTTCATCAGAGGGATAGAACTATTCNGTCTGGTTTTGTGAAGGGACGAGACAACATTTTGATGAGGCTCTTCCTCTTCATCAGAGGGATAGAACTATTCATTTACACCAGAGAAATGCCCCCCCTCCTCTACCCCTGCCCCCCAACACTCCCTTTCTTTTCCTCTCTCCTGTCTCTATGACCTTGGCGGCTGGCATGCCTTATCAAACAGGAGACAAGAACAAAGAACTAGAAGAATAACAGAAGGTTATGGCAGCTCTTTAAAGCATTTCAGAGGCTTAAGCATAAGTTCTGTCAAGCCAAGTGAAGCCAAGATGTAAGCAGAGGACTGTGCACCTTTACAAGGAGGTCAATAAAGGACAGGTATCTGAATAACATTAATCACTACTATACTTTAGAACATCTCAATGTTTTAATGTAGCTCTTAAGTTGCATTAGAAGCTGCTCTCATTTTAATATTATTAGAGGGAAGTGCTAGTTGTGCCAATAATACAAACTCAAATGTAACATATGAAAACATATTTTCTATATTTCCAACAATTTTTTTCACAGTGGATTGTGTTTTTAAGTTATGAAATTAACAAACTGTGACACCCAGCACTGATTAGTGACCCAAAGATTGTTGTGTTGTGTCATTATTTTTTGTGACTTTCCTCTGAGGTTGTACATTCAGAGTGTCCCTCAGTTCCTTCACTCAATAGCCCTGCCAGACTGGAATGAGAGAAAGGTGAACTGAGGGGATATGGGGAGAAAGGAGGGGGGAAAAGGGTGAGAAAGAGGAGAGGGTGAGGGCAACAAGGGGGACAGTCCTGCTGCTAAAGCGTCAGTTGGCTTGGTGGTAGAGCTGTTCATCATCCTTTCCCTTCTAACTCCGACCTGTGGACCCTCCCACTTAGAAACAGAGAAAAGAGAGAAGAAAGTGAAGAGATAATTACATAGACAAAGATAGATAGAATGAGACAGAAAGAGAGGCAGTGAGATTTGAAAAAAATCAGTGTGGGAATGATCCTTCCCTCCTGTGTAGTCCAGATGTCAGACTGTGTGCAGGCCTCCCAGTGCATGCCTCTGGGACAGACCCAGCCTGGTGAAGCCTACTGACAGCACAGGGAGAACAGCTGTGCACAGGTCCTCTGTTTTGCCGCTTACCACTCAAATGTGGGACAAACAGATACCGCTCTTTGTTTACACATGGTCGTTGTGTATATATTGTGCTTGTTTACTTGCTTTCTGTGTACGTGTTGTTTTTTGATGGTTTCCCATGACAGACATTGTTCTGCATGGTCTTCATTTTTTGAAGTTTTAGCGTCTAGCAGCTGATGGCTCTCCTGAGGTGTTATGGGGGCACGCCACAATGAGCATTTTTTAGGAGGCAGTTAGATTTAAGACTGCACCTGATGTCTGGGTTTGTCATTTTTCTTCCTGACACCCACTGTCATTAATTTCAATGTATTCTCTTTTGCAGTATTTTCTTTTCCAGTCAATAATTTCTTCAACTCTTAACACTTAATACCAACTTACCCCCGCATTTTGGAAGGAGAAAAAAGCCCAAAAATTAATCTGATCTCACCATGAACATGCCAACATGTGGATTTAATGTCTGTAACTGACTACTGCTTTCTGCCAGTTCTATGACTGGATTTTCAGTCACTGATAGACTCTTGGTGACAGCAACCCAAAGAGCTATCCATTATGAATGAAGCAGCCAGAAAGAGGACTGAATTGAGTGAAACTGAAGAAGGCCAGGCAGAGTGCCTTGCATCACTGCACACTTAACTGAGACCAGAAACAAGATTGCTTTAGTAATGTCATACAAAGAACAATGAATGCCTACACTTTCCCCTTACTTACGTTGAAGACAGTGAAAGGGTCATATAGCACTGTTTCCTGTTGCACTGCTGCCTCCTGGAATTTGCTTTTATTTTTAAAAGATAACAAGGTAACAAGAGTATTAAAATAAGATTGTTGGTTAGGTAATTACTGGTTTTTAATGATACTTTAGAAGAAAAAAACAAAATGAAAAAGGAAATGTTATATAGGGTGAGGATGATTGATTGATTTCAAGTCTGAACTTGAAATGATGTCACAGTTTTGCAGTATTAGTAGTACACCAAAACAGAAGAGAACACCTGTAGGACAAAGCAAAATTAGCATTTTATTTAGTGTCATGTCTTTTTATTCAATGATGAGCTGCTTCCCTTGAAGTTGTCTGTCTTATTTGGTTTATGTGCGTCTATATATCTGCATGGGCGTGTGTAAGCAAGCACTGTTGTGCACTGTACCCTATGTTTGTACACTTACATTGTAGCACACTTTCCGCACTGCATATACACAAATAATACACATCACCCTTGCTTGTGGCTATAGGAGAGAGAGAAAAACACTAAGAAATGCATTGTAAATACTGCCACTGACTATATTATCAGTGTGTGTGCATCACCTGAATTGTCCCTGGCTTTCCTTTTTTCAAATGTGATAACCTGTCCCAACCCCCTTCCATGTGATAAGTCCAAGGTCCAAGGGGGTACAACAGCACTACATCCTCACCACAGGCATCCTGAAGACTGTCTTTATGGAGGTGAAGCACAAGCGAACAAACAAAGGGGTATGCAGCCAGGAAGCCTTAATCACTGCCACTACCATTAGAGTAATTAGGCCTGATGGACGCACAATCTAGTGAGAGATGAGGGAAGGGGGTTGGAGTGGTGCGGGGGGTGGGGGTTTCCTAACAGATGAGTGCTGATAACCCCCCTCTCATTCTTCTGCTACAGCAACTGTACTCTCAGGGGCATATTAATGAACAACAGTGTCCCTCACTTTCTTTCAGGGGTTTCGTATTCTTTCTGAGATTACCTTTTTATCGTTTGAAGGAGTGCTGTGTTATTTTAAAGTAGAGCCCAGTGAGACTTGCCAGTAGTTTGATGGAGATAGATGTGAGAGAACAGAGAAGTAGCACTTGTAGCTTTCACCAGAAAAATTAAGATCAGCTAATGTACTAAACATGTTAAAGTCATCATTAAAGACATAGATTGTCGAGCTTGGAAGAAAAAAAGCTTAATTTTTTTAAAGTTAGGTGAACCATCCTATAATTGTCAACTGTGTTCTGATATGTTAAAGACACTATTAGTTTGAACAATAAGTTTCAGATATTATTTTGGCTGAGGTACTTTGTGACCACGGGGCTTTGTGAGCTGTGTTGTGACCATCCCTATCGAGGGATTGCCTGTTGTGTACTCTCCTGTTTATGGATCTCATAGCTCTTTACAACACACTTCAAAAATTAATCACCCCAGAGTCCCATACAAGTCTCTCGCATGAATCTGTCGGACTGCTCTGGCCAAGTTGCCTCACACTGGAAGCAGCTGCCAGTGAACAAACTGCTGCAACACAGCAGAGCATTTCATCAAGGGGGGAGCAGATACTACATGGCTTTTTTTATATGAAATAGATTGCAGTTAAATCACCCCTGAGAAGAATTAATAGCAAGCTTTTGTGTGGCAGTTGTGATGTCACAATACAGAGTCGATACTGATGGCTTGTCATTACACCGTTTGCTATTGCTGCATGTTGGCGGACCTCCTGTCTGGCTGTGTCGGCTAATATTTCCAGCAGGTTTCAGTTTTAAAGCTCTCATGTGGGCCTTTAAACGGTTGCTCAGACGACAGTGAAGGCCTCCCTCTGATTTTCCATCTCTCTCTTCTCCTGTCCACTGTCCTTTTCAATGGCTGATTTATGGCCCACATAAGTGTGTGAGAGATGCTGAGATTTCAGAGGAAGTCATAAATAGAACAAAACCAAGGAAGAGAGAGGGAAAGAGGAAACAGACCTAAGAGCTGACAGGGACATGCTGAGTGAAAGGGAGAACATGAGACAGAGATACACACACACACACACACACACACACACGCACGCACGCACGCACGCACGCACACACACACACACACAGAGAGAGAACTTTTGACTGATTATTTTAGTCTACACTGTACATAGAAGCCTTTCTCTGCTGCTATTCACTCTTTCTAGCTGTCCTTTTTTCTTCGTTCCTGTCAGGTGACCTTTGAACTCCTGATGATGGGTATGCCTCCCTGTGGTTTGTTCTCCTAATTGGAGTCAGGATGCAGATGCTTGAGAGCAGCATACATACACACCTCATTTTTTAGATCGAACCAACACAGAAGAGGGAGGAGGAATTGAGGGAAGTCTCTGTAGCAGATGAGTTAAATAGCATGTAAGGAGTGAGATCCACTGGTTTGTTTACATTAATGAGGATGTCCCCAGATTCTAAGTGTGACCATATCAGGAAAAATACAACAAGTCAAGCACAAATACATCCATTCAAATCAGTTTAGGTAAATGTGATTTCAGATTTTTCATATGAGATCAAGATTTCAAAATGAACTAAGCTTGATAATGATTGCCTGTCTCTGGGCTTACATGTCTAGAGTCAGTTGGCTCCCTAACATCACACTGGAGAAGATAACCTCTTTATCGTAATGATGGGTAGACTACTGCTCCTGTGTGTCCAATAAAGCCATAACTAGCCTTCCTATCATCTGTCCCACTCAGGCCCCACCACAGAGTAGTATTTAACAAAACAGCTTTTTAAAGGTAATGTTTTGCCAGTGTAAACATACAAATTCTATGACCAGGAAGCAGCATGTCTTTCCCATAAAATGATCTTTTTTTGACATATTTTTAAAATATATGTCCTCCAATTTTAATAGCTTGTGTTAATACTTTGCCCTATAACCCTTTATGTGTAATATTAAAAAGAGTATGACATGGAAATTTCATTGAATAATATTGTAGATATTCCATAATGTGTAAGCTGTCATTGTTTACAGAGCTATCATTATTGATGAATCTGCCAGTTATTTTCTTGATAAATTGTATATCCCAGAAAATTAAAGAAACTATTAGAAAATAAAATGAAGCACTGATGGCCAGCAGTCTAATTACCAATAAAATAAAATTTTGAAAATAATTCCATGAGAAACAATAGGGCCTTTGTGCTTTGGTGTTTTTGAAAATTACTTAAACAAGCATCTAAATGTGATAATCAATAATCAAATAATTAGTATAGTTAGTGTAGTACTGCAGTAAAATCCACCCCTCTTTGTCGATACTGATGTATTTGTGCTTTAAAAAGCAAAACCAACTGTGCAAATCAAGACAGAGCGATACCTCTGTTTCACTGACACCTTGCTTATGATCATAGGAGTGAGTAGGTCACAGTGACCTTTTAATGACCTTTTTATAATAAACACCTCTATTCTAAATGAGAGGTGCCTGTTCTTTCTTGTTCATTTGCAGCTGTTAATATTGCAGTTGGGTCCACTGATACAGAGATCTGCTCTCTCTTCATCTCCTGGACAGTTTCTTTCCCAACTATTCTTGCATGAACTTTCACATGTCTTTTATTATACAATGAACTGTGTTGGAAGATGAATGTCTTTCTGGCATCTTGATTTATTGCTTTACACTCCAATCAACTGCATTCCCTGCAGAGAACTTTTTCAAAGTGAAATATGAATTTAGAAAGCAACAATATTTTCACAGTGATTATTGAAAGATTAAAATTCATGGATAGGACCAATCTTATATCCTTTACTTTACAGTGTCAAGCATTAAGGATTATATTTTAGGGGGCAGAACAAAAGAGGAGACTATGTCTGATGCAGGTTGTACTGTTTTTTTGTTATTTGTGTGTCCCTGTTTTGGTGTGTGTGTTTGTGGTGTACAGACGGCCCATACATCACATCCTCTTTACAGTGTTTCCCTGTGAGTCATTTGCATGTCATTACAGCTTTGTTTTATAAGTAAGTGGCTATTAAGGAAGCTCCTCCATAAAATGGATGTTAAAATGGAGGAAGGCAGCAATACGGATCTTAAAAAGCCAAGAGCCTTCTCCATTTTCTCACCTCACATGGTCAATGAAAAGTGTGTGTGTGTGTGTGTGTGTGTGTGTGTGTGTGTGTGTGTGTGTGTGTGTGTGTGNATGTCTTTCCCTTGGGATTCACACATCTGTTGAGTATATTTAATGACAACAAAATTCATGCAATCCTGTTTCTCTTCCCATTTTTCTATCCTCCCTCCTGTTGAAGTCCCTCTGTTCTTCCTCTTTTCACACATCTGGACTTAGCTGTGTGAGCCCTGGTGTGGTTCCCATCTGTGAAAGACGACACAACTGTTGGCAGGATTCTTATTCGCTGTGCAGGGCAAACTAGGAATCTGTGCATTCAGAGCATTCTTCCTTGACAGTTGAGTGTGTCTATATTCATTTGATTGTCTTGTACTAAGATGGAGTTTTTCTGTTTTCTTGTTGCTCATTTTTATTTGTTAATTAATATTAGAAAATCACATTCAATCACACAATCACAAATTTTGTTATCATGCAAAGATCGTAGCTAGTGCATTCAGTGTAAGAATAACTTTAATGGTTTAAGATATCAAAACTAATGTATGACACATGTACACAGCAACACAACTTGCTTGTTTTCTTGTGAAAGGTGAAACCTTTTTGCTAATGAGACACCACTAACTTGAATGTGAGACCTGATTCCAATTGTTAAGGGTTAGGTGGTTTGGGGTGCAGTAGACAAACCTCAGCTTGGGATTGGAAGCATGTGGTTCACATCTGGATCTGCTTACAGTGTCAGGGAGGGACAGCCAGGCACGTGGCAACAAAGCAAAACCTTCATAAAGAAAATGTCCCTGTAACTGAGTCGTGAAAGAAATGTTAGTTTGGCAAGCAATTTTGACAGGCTTAGCATTGTATTCATAACAGAAAAGTAGAGGTTGTGCAAAGTTTAACAACTTTTGGCACAAGGGAGAGAGTTCCCCACTGCCAATATGGAGACATGAGGTGTCAATTTTGATTTCCAAAACAGTCTATTTATATCACACTTGGATCTAGAGGACTTTTCTAAAATGGTTGTCCAATTAATTCAAATTAATTGAAATTAATCACAACAATGATGTCACATAAAAAAATCATTTTAAATCCATTAATAATTACATCCAGCAGTTGGCTGTTATCCATTTAAAAAAAAAAAAAAACATTTTTAAATACTTCTTCTTTGACTCAAAACTACACTTGCCATTTTAATATGTGTTAAGTTAGTAAGTGTAAATTGATTTCACTTGAATGTTACTAAGTGTTGTTTTTATAGGCCAGTAGATTTTTCTCTTCTTTCTAATTCCTGTCCTGTCAAAGAGTAAATTGGAGCGCTGTGGTCAGAACAACTGGTTCTCATTTGTAGCACAAAGACTGCTCTGTTTGCACAGGGTGTATTTGTGAGATTACATTCCTTTCTATCCTTATATGTATATGGTGTATTATAAGAAGGATTTAAACGGTTAGTGCTCCCACACTGTTTTTTCCATTTTAAAAACTCCTGTTTTATGTTTGTCAGGCAGATA
>JANJYP010034670.1:0-10611 GCA_024605115.1 Rastrelliger brachysoma
AAAAAAAAAACACAATGAGAGATAAGTAAGCTGTTTGTTACTGTAACGTTACGTCAGACTTAAAATCAACCTTCCACTCAGCATCAAAATTTGATCAGATGTGTCGCATTTTCATATTTTGTTTATGTTATGTTATGTTGTTATGTTATGTTATGCATGTGTCTGTTGCCCAGGTCGTCATTGCAAATGAGAATTTGTTCTCAACTGACTTTGCTGGTTAAATAAAGGTATATTATTATTATTGTTATTAATTTATTATCATTATAACTAACGCTAATTAGCTAACTGCTCAAAACGAATACGTAAATAAAATGACTGACAGTACAATACATTAGATATGTTATAACTTAACCTTACCTTTGATGAAATGTTCACTGCAAAGACGTGTGTACTTGGATGGTTGCCATTCGGAGGGACGTTGTAAGGCACATATCCACAACTGCCTCCTCTCCGGGCTTTCTTTCTCAGACGGGATTCTATAGAAGCACAGCCAAGGCTGGTCTTCACGTCGATTCGTGCAGCCAATGGCACAGCAACTATCCGGCATTTTGGCAAAAGTTTAGCTGAAGTTATTAGAAAAAAAAGTAGCTGGCGGGCAGCGGACAAACACAGGAAGTGGCGTGTTGTGCCCTCCGTTCGCTCCAAGGTTCGCTCATGGTTCGCTCCTATGGTTCGCTCCGTTCACACGAGGACGTGACGTCATATGAAAACTAGGAAGTAGGTCACCCCTCAACAGTAATATATCTTGTGTTGTATAATTAAACCATGTATTAAAAACAGCATGTCTCTCATTAGTCTTTCTCTATCCAGATGAAGATGTCTGCCATTCAGTGGGCGACTTCCGTGTATCATGACGTCTCCCTAAGGAGATATTTAAAATTGACATAACATTTCCAAAATTTAAAAAATAAATAAATAAATTAAAAAGGTTTTAAAAAAAAGATTGAGCTATAGCAGAGACCTGGCTCCCTTAAACTTACAAATAAAAACAAATAAATAATAATATATGATTAATAACAATTCATGTTGAATGTTGTGTACATGTATTTTCTGTTTGTATGATGATGGTGGACTTGCACAGTACTGTATATTGCATGTTATATCTTCTCTTACATCTGTGGCAATGGGGGTAAGGATTCACTTCATCCAGATGCAAAAATGGTCATTTAAGTGAACGGTGAAATGAAAACATATTCTACAATAATCTTTCCACATTCAGGTTCCGACAGAAAAAGCCAAGACTAGATGATTATTTGTAAAATACATTTAATCCCTTTATATTTGGGCAAACCAATGTCTACAAGAGTAGTTAGGGTTCAGAGGGTTAAAGTGGCAGTGGATTCTGAGAGCAACCAAATTTAAAAGGCAGCAAAATGAACAATACTTTCAGAGGGACACAGCTTGGGATAATACTGGACTGGTGCGTGTTGTAATACTCGTTTTTTTTAAAAAATATATTGTCTTGGGGGTTGGGTGGGGGTGAGGATGGTTGAATGTTTGATTTCATCTCAGTCGCCACTGCCACAAAATCTTCCACCCTTCACTCCTTTGACGACGTACCAGACAAAAGATATCACAATACAAAGAGGAAAAAAGGCATACATTGTCTTTCTACAGCCTTCATGGTTTTTAGTACAATACTTCAGAGCTGTAAATATTACAAGACACTTTTACTGTTTCTCAGCATGACACATTAACAAGACAAGGTTTTAGTTGGTTGACATAAGCTGTGATAATATGGATGGTTACACAAGATATGACTTAAAGTGAGCGTGTGTTTATGACGTGAGAAACATAGAACGCTGTGCAGTTCGGCATTGTTGTCCAAGGCATTTAAGTTGCCCGATTCAGAGCTTTCTGATTGGCTGAATTTCAGCAGGTCATGAATGCTGATTTGTCGATGACTCTGTGGTATTTAATGTAAGTATGCTGCCCTCTGCTGGTATGCATACCACTACAGCAATTAGCCTGTGATGGTTCACAAACAGACTAACCAGACACAATATCATGAACACTTGTACAATCAAATTCAATCCAATACAGCAGCCCTGCGATACGTCAAAATGTAATAATATAGAAGTCAAATATGACCCTAAAACCACAGTGCTGTTAATTTATAAAATGTATTATTCTGGAAAGCTAATTTTTCACTTTTTGTCATTATGCTAAGCTGACCTAAACTCCTGTTGGCTCTAGCTTCATATCAAATATACAAACATAACAGTGCTATCAGTCTTCTCCTTTCACCTTAAACAATAAAGTGAATTAGTGTATTTCACAGAATCAAAAACTTCCTAACCGGTATGAGCCAGGTGCCAACAACTTGAGTTTAACTGTGTTCATGGTATTGTGTCTGCCCGTGCTCTGTATGTGCACACACAAACATGACAGTAAAATGACACGACAGGTTAGATGAGATTAAGCTAGACTTAACCAGACAACAACCAGGCAACCCAGGTTCAGATTCCAAACACCAAACTGAGGCTTTTTCCACTGCTACACTGGTTGCAGTTTGCATGTGTTTCCTCTATGAGTGACTCTACAAGCAGGGTCGAGAGCTGACCAACCAGGGACAGTGATGGCTTTAGTGTGGATGGAAATGACTTTATTAGAAAAAGCACAAAACTGATACATGGATGCAACAGGTGCATGCCATGCCAACAGTCAGATAAGGTGTTAATGGTAGAGGTTATTTTTAGTGTTAAAGGACCAGTGTGTAGGATTTAGTGCCATCTAGTGGTGAGGTTACAGATTGCAAAGTGAATACACCTTTCTTCATTTTCCATTGAGAAGCATACAGGAGATCCTACAATGGCCATCAACCACACAAAAAAAACATGATGGACCTCTTTAGAGCTAGTGGGCTCTATTATACCATAATGAAAACATGCTAGTGAATGTTAGATTCAATAGACCCCCCCCCCCTACATTTTACACACACACTGGTCATTTAAGCATATTACCTTCACATATAAGTGCACAGTTGCATAAAAACCTTTTAAACTTAGTTGTATCTTTCCTTACATAGAATCAAATCTAAAAGAATTTTTAAGGTAAAATGATGATTCCTCATAGTAAGGTTGCTAGGTAACACCATATCCGCTGTTTCTGTTTTTAATTAGAGGTTAATAGAATTTTCTGGAGAATGTCAGATGACCACAGTGAGCCTTTTATTACTGATAATTCCCTTGCTCAAGTTCATAACATAACATTATTTGAACTTTTTGGACAACCTCTTTTAATTGTGATTCATTCAGAGCCAAATCAAGAAAACCACAATATGGTTTGCAGGATAAATTTTAACGGCATGCAACTTCAAATCATGAAGTCAAAACAGACAGACATCAGGTCATTAGAAATTTGGTTCCAGCTCCCAAGAGTCACTCAGATTCATTCTTTTGTCAAATCCTGCAGAGTGTGATTTGTAGGACAGTGCATGTTTTAGTGTGCGTGTTTAAGTGTTTTGTGTGTGTGTGTGTGTGTGTGTGTATGTCCATGTATATATATATATATATATATGTGTGTGTGTGTGTATATTTGTTCTCCTCTTTGACATAGTGAGGCCAACACTAGAGCCAGTCTTTAACACCATCATCTGGTTCAGTCTAGGGCAAGGCAAACAAGAAGAGAGTGCAGGAAGAATACAGGAGAAGGATCTACTGTAATACAATATCCATGCTCAGGCAGTCATAAAGCACTGTTAATATATATATTTATATACAGTTTTATACATAAAACAGTGAAAAAAAACATCCATAAAACCAAGAGTATATGGGCACGTTCATAGGGAGGAAGCGGTAAACACCTAATTTAACACTAAAAGGATTAAAGAACCAGCTGCAATAAACTGTAAATGTAAATCATGTGTGACATAAAGTGATATAATATCTACATATCATGTTAAGATTAGCACTGGTCAAATATGCATAATGTCATATGAGACTAACAAGAACAAAATCAAAAAAAAAAATCAAGAACAAAAACATTGCTGACAGTGTAATAAAAAAAGAGCTCAATGGTGGATGGTCTATGATGTCTTCTCAAAGAGCTGACTAAATCCAGCAAGCTATATATATTTTATTTTTTTTCCTGCTTAGAAAAAGAAGATAGAGAGAGAGAGAGACAGAGAGAATGAAACGGAGACGTTGAGGTCGTCCTTTTTCTCCTTAGTAGACTGGGCTGTTGCGGATCCCGCAGCACAACACCATACTGAGGATCATCTCAAAGATCTAGGACGATGAACACGAGACAAGAATCATACATGTCCTTTCAAAAATAATAATAATAAGTAAGGATAATTGTCATATTCTATAATTTTCATATCTCTCTGCTTTGTTCATCCACTGCTGAAAATAGTTCCCAACAAATAACAAATGCATTATTCCTTCCTGTGTCATAGGATTCATTAACAATAAAAATATAGAGTAACACCAGCCTTATAATTTCATTTAGTCAAGTGACTTCAGGCGTCAGACTGATACACACAAAATATAAATGTTGATTAAATTAGTCTGAGAGGGTTCACTTTTTTTATAGCGCTATTAGTCTGATTAAAAGCATTTCACACTGATTGCTGCTGAAGTCACGGAGATTAACTCCTCTTGCGACCCTCGCAGTTAAACGAGCGTCATTTATATTTGATATTTTGGGATTTACACATTTTTATTTACAACCATTTTCATAATTGCGTGGATGCAGTGGAGGAGTAATCACACCCTCGGCCGGGGCTGCTTGTCTATGTTTAGGAGTTAATGATGTAATGGCTGCAGCTGTCTGTGTGTGTCTAGACTCATTCACTGTATGCGTCAACGGCAAGCACCTGCTGTATGCTTTTCAAGAAAACACAGTAGGGGTTATTTTTGAAACTCACCATAATAACGGCGACCACCAGGGCGGCGATACCGATCAGATAAATCTTATCTGAGAACAATTCGTTGATCCTGGTGTGGCAGCTCTGCAGTGAATAATAAAAAAAATAAATCATTGAAATATTATTTTGCTTATTGATTGTGAAGTCAACAAGAACTCTACATTTTACTCCTATTATTCCAGTGAGTACTTTTTTCCCCATTCAGGGCTGTATTCAGAATAAGGACTTCTTTATGCAACATTTAAAAAATGGGTTCACAGCTAGCTGCTAGCATTGCTGTTGATTTAGCACTCAACTATTATTACTTTATCAACTTTTTGTTATCTTATTACAACATGCTTTATCTAAATTTCACTTCACAATAGGCAACTATCTTTCTTGTATTTCACTATTGTGATTACACGCACAGTGAAAACACATTTTTAACAAAAAGGAAAAACAATCCACTTTTCCTATCAGCAGATAATACTTTGTTGGTTTAACACTATTGACTTGACACAGGAAAACATCACTTCCAGAAAACTAAATACAGGACAGTGCTGGCAAGCCTCGGAGGCTTGGACTGGACTCACATCATTTCAGTAATGTGAGTGTGCTGCCAAGAAATGGAGTTTGAATGCCCAGAGCAAGTCTAAATACAGACAACTTTTCCCTGAATATCTCTCTACTGAAAGTTTTTCACTAAAGCAGCTGACTTAGGTCTACAGCCCTGAATACAGCCTTTAATGTTTTTACATCACTTATGTAGTTGGAATAACAGGCTGTTTATTATCCCAAGAAAAGACAAGTGCTTTAACATCAGTGTTTGAGCCCTCACCCTGTAGGCCTTTCTCAAAGAAGATTTTTGGACATTTCAAAAGGCTTAACCTGATGTGAAATGTGCTTATTAAAAAGGAAATGACCAGCTTTTCAAAAAAAAAAAAATACACATACCAATACCAAATACTATTTTAAATATTCTTCAATCTGTAAAAACTACAAGTTACAGTTTCACAGTTTCTCACACAGTTCCCCTGTAGTTATTTCTTGGCGAGTCGTGTCATCACTTTTGAGTTTGAGCACAAATCCTCCCCCGTACATAAGTAGAGAGTCGGGCCAGCTTCCACTCTTTATTCTTGCTAAGTGAATCATCTCTAGGCTCTTTTTTCTCATCTAATTTGGCAAAAAAGTAGAGTGGCTTGCTGAACAACTCCTTTAAAAAAAAAAAAAAAAAACTACACTTCAACTGACAGACTGACATGTTGCACTGGTACCACAAATGTATTATGAGAGCCTTTTTTTTCGGCACATGTGTCAGTCGAGTAATTCTCATAGGACTGAATAGACACCATATTTGGTCTGGTATCCAGCTCTTACAATACATCTATGACTGCTCCACCTAAACAGAATGGAGACATTATTAATTATATTAATAACTCCTGTGCTTCATCAAGACACCATGCCTGGCTTTGAGGATGATGTACATTTACTGTATTTTTAAGACCACTCCTTTAATATTTCATCCTGAGATGTATTCTACTCTTACTTGCTTCACACAGCACATACATTTATTGCTGTGCTGATGAGGTTTCGTGCTATATACGGAGCATGAGTGTAGTAGATACAACCACACACTGACCGAGCTGCAGATGAATGAAAGTGGTTGAAAAAAAAAAAAAAAAAAAACCTTTGATCACACTTACAACTGTCATATAACTGCTGGGGCACAAATTGGAGTCGCTCAAGAGGTCTTTGAGTTTCGAGAAGGCCCCACTGAATGCACCTTTACCACAGCACTGGAGCTGAAACACAAAAACAACAGTGTCCTCTGATTATTGCATGTTACAGGGTATATATGTGAATATACATATTCAAATCTGTACTTTGTTTGCTTTCTGTTATAGTTTGATAACACACTCTTGTCTGTTAAGCCGTCACAGTCATTGTTTCTTTTTTTTTACATTCTGCATTTTTCGTAAACATAATAATACTGTTTTGTATAACTTTATAATGTACATTTACATAGATTTTTACTGAAGTTGTGTGATCATGCTGTGGAAAAAGCAAATGGATGAAGACCCAGTGAGGCACAAGGTAGTGGCAAGGTAGTAGGCAAATACTCTTTAAACTAGCATTGCAACTAATATATATTCACTAATAACTAATGAATATTTTTTTATTGAGCTGTTTCTGATTATTAGCTTGATTAATTGATTATTTGGTTCATAATATAAATTGTGAAAATATGTTTTATCGCAAAGTCTAAAAACTCTTTGTATTTAAGGCTTTATTCACAGAATTAATACTGTAAGAAGTTTAACTTCATGTTTATCAGATATTCCCTCAGCTTGTTCTGACACCAGAGGGATGAAGTAAACACATAAGGTTCAGTAATGTACTGCTCCGTCCGTTTAAGTAATGTGCCTGTGCTGCTCAAACTAAACACACCAGCAAGGCTGAGTCACTGGGAGGCATCTGTCAGAGCTGATTGGTGTTATTTGTGTTCCGCTTCACAATTAATGCCGGCTGAAAGCGAGTCGCTACAGCTGCAGCTGTGCACTGACTTCTCTCCTTCAGGTGGGGGGGATTTATTGAGCGCTGTGCTGCTGCTGCTGCTTGGAGAACTGTTTCATGCGAGCAAACGGTGCAGTAACCGCAGCACTAATGGCGGTAGGGGCATGAAGAAACGGCTTACAAAGGAGCATCTTTCAGACATCTAACTGCCGTAATAACTCTTGAGTACGCAGCTGTTGTGATGTGTGACTGGCTGCATTCAAGCAGAGCTCTACCTTGTGGTGATGTTGACGTATTGCATGTGTCACGTATCTGGGTCAGAGGCACACCTGCTGCTGGGCTGAACCCTCTCAGCTATCACATGAATCTTTGAGGGTCTTTATTTTTACATGTGCACAGTAGATGAGTGCAGTGAGGGCTTGGAGCCGGCCTTGGCTGATTAACCGTCATCTCTCTTTTTTGCATTTTATTAAAATATACGTTTTACAGTGTGTGTGTGTGTGTCTTACCGTCTCGTGGAAGACCTTGAGTGCAGCGCCAACTGCCTTCGCCTTTTCTTTGTCTGCGTCGGTGAGGGATATTGGCAACGCCGCCTTGTCGTACACGGAGTCATAGAAGTTGATCATCTCCTTTGACACCTGAAACAGGGACAGAGAGGTTACTGGGGGCCTCTGAACTGAATACTCTCTGTCCAATCAATCAAACTTTATTACAAGTTAATGCAAAATGCTTTACGGGTGATTGGAAAGCTAATAATAAGACTGAACAAGTCACTAAAATTACAAAGAAAAAAAAAAAAGAAAATGCATGCAAGAGAAAATAGATAGAAAAAGTTTATTAAAAGTTAAGAGTAAACCAAATTAGGTAACCTAATTTAGGTTAAAATATAATAATATATTAAGGTAAAAAAAAGTAGAAGTACAGTAGTACAATTAGTAGATCAAAACTAATAGAATAAAACCAGGTGATGAGAAAGTGAGTGTGTTTTTACAAAAAGGCTGGTCTGAATGATAAATCAATGAGTCTAGAGGCTCATCATCAGACACTATACCACAACACAGTGTTGTGACAGGTTTGTTTCAACTCCGACTACAGTCCATTTATCTTTTTTTTTTTTTTTTNGTGTGTTTTTACAAAAAGGCTGGTCTGAATGATAAATCAATGAGTCTAGAGGCTCATCATCAGACACTATACCACAACACAGTGTTGTGACAGGTTTGTTTCAACTCCGACTACAGTCCATTTATCTTTTTTTTTTTTTTTTAAATCAGTGATCACAACTTTAAAGTAATCTACCAGGAATGTGTGTTTGAATGTGTTTGATTACAAAGACTTGGCACCGTGTTTGCAGCACATATTTAACAGGGTCAGTTTGAATGAGACACTGTGTTGTTGTATTTTTATTTTTTATTTTTTTTAAAAAACGGAGGTCACTGTGTTGGCAGGGTCGAGACAAGCATGGCAATGGCACTGAAATTAATGAGGGCTCCACTTTTCACACGGTGCGCTAAACACTGACATGGAAAATTCTTTAAAAACAATGTAGTCTTAATAAATTAAAAGTCAATTTAAGATTTAATACATTTGAATGTTAATCCGCTGAAAACTATCAACTATCATATCTGTAATATTTTTTATACAGCGTTAAATGTTCATAACTTAAGCAGGATTTACAGTTGGATGTTTAATAATTGGTCCAGTGAGAAGACACAAAAACACAAAGAGGTGAAAGAAGTGGACTTAGGCAGAACATGTTGTGCTCCTGTGGTCATAATAAAAAAGCTGATTGAGGAAAATTAGAGTTTGTACAAATTGGATTTAAATCTAATGAGCAGTTTTGTCCAAACCCCTGTTAATCTAACAACAGACAGACAAATCAGGCCAAAATATCTAAACACTTTATCAAAACAGTAGGTCATGTTATTAATGTTAAAAGAAATATATGACTGTTCTAAATAGACCTTTTAAGGGACCTCATATGTCCTGTATTTATTGTACTGCTAAATGTTGACTGCCTATTTATAGTTCTGCTATAAGTGTCTGGGCGTGTGTGTTTATGTTTGTGTGCGTGTGTTTGCAGTCTCACAGTGTCTTTATGCATGAAGCCCCAGATACCAGCTGCAACCTCGCAGGCGAACAGGATGACCAGGCAGCCGAAGAACTGCACAACGAGAGAGAGAAAAAAAAAACATGTGAGATGACATTGGTCACGGTCTTTGCTATGCTTTAAAGCATCAACCCCCCCATCGGTTAATGATAAAAAAAAGAAGCTGCCACTGTGTGATGGTGACTCACAGTTCCCAGCAGACATTGGGACTCCTGGATGGCACCGTAGCAACCGAGGAAACCGACGACCATCATTACGGCTCCGACGCCGATCAGGATGTGGACGCCTGGATGCACAGAAAAAAAAGGCAGGCTGGTTAATATATGTAGTGACATAAAGTACTAACAAGTAGGATCTCACAAGAGTGCTGCAGAGACATTTGGTGTACTTTACTGTATCTTCAAACAGCTGTTACTAAAGCGCAGGTCACCGAAAGCCACACAAACTACTTGTAAATATCCCCCGTGCTATTTTAATACAGTACCAAAACGTGCAGTGACGTGTGAAGGACAGCAGATGGCGTAATGTTTTTAGTACCAGCAGGGACAAAGCCAGTCATGTTCCAGTTATGTTCACAGGAAGTTGTTCAGTGTTTTCTTATATAAATTGTTTGTTGTATAATTCTGGATATTATGAAGCAGGTCCTGGGCTTTCTCCTTCCTTTAAAACACACTTTTCTCATAGTGAAGAATGTTAAGAAAGAAAGTAAAAGGGAAAAAAAAGGAGTGGGAATGTGCTTCACCGTCTCATCACAAACAGCTTTGTGGACTGACTGTAAAAAAAAAAAAAAAAAAAACCTGCTGTGTTTTGGCCCCTTTATTTTTTAGTGCAACAGAGAAGGAAGTGAAAAGCAGGCTGTGTGAAGTTCAGGTCAGCGGTCTGGTGTTAGTGTGAGCCAGTCAGGCTAAAAAGCTGGAATGGAAAGATGGGACCAGAGAAGAGAAAAATCACTCCCACCCCCACACCCTCCCCTCCTTTTTTTTTTTTTTTTTTTTTTATTAAAAGGCTGATTTGCTGTTTTTGCAAGTTTAAGTTCTATAAATACACACGACTGCCTAAGACTTTCCTGTGTTAAATGACTTTTTCCATCCAGCAGGTTGGTTTCCATTCAGTGCAGTAAACTTAAAAAAAAAAAAAAAAA